>OZ021726.1:85728762-85996262 GCA_963978545.1 Linyphia triangularis
TTATTCAATCATTCATTCATTCATTTATTCGATCATTCATTAATTTCTTTATTCAATCATTCATTCATTCATTTATTCGATCATTCATTAATTTCTTTATTCAATCATTCATTCATTCATTTATTCAATCATTCATTCATTCATTCAATCATTCATTCATTCATTCATTTTATTATTTATTTATTTATTTATTTATTTATTTATTTATTTATTTATTTATTTATATATTTATTTATTTATTTATTTATTTATCATATTCTTGTATATTAAAAAAATAATTTAAATTAAACAACCAAAATGTAAAATAGAATGTATGATTGATAACTTAATCTAATTTAGAATTTAATAACATTTAATCATGAAACTTATACCTATGTACAAATCCAATGTCTACCACGGAATTATGACCCTTAATTTCTTTCCTATTTTTATAAAAATGTGGTGATCTATCCTAATATGAAAATCTTGTACTTTTGGAGAGAAAAACAATCAGGGACTGTCTTATTAAAGTCATGGGTTTGTTACACTAATCTTATTGAACCACTGAAGTTTTTCGTCTTCGGAGTTTTCACAATAATTTGTCGGAAAACAATATTTAGCGACAAAAATATCTACAATTTGTTTAAATTGTTACAATTTGGTTTTGAGTTCAGTTACAAAAACAGCAAAAACGATTAAAATATTCGTATCAGTCATGTCTAGATCTTCCACTTGATATATGTAAGAAAATAATTGTTTCAAGTAAAATAATATAATCCTTAATATGAATCTTATATAGGCATTGCCTATTTTTATATTCATTAACATTGCGCCGATGCTGTTGTCGGCTTGTGCTTGATTTTTGTATGTAATTTTAAATATTAAAAATATCTCTATCAGCAAAATATGCTTCAAATTAAATTTCAAAATCTATTTATTAAAAATAAATATGAGTTTGTGTATTCACGTTCAAATATCTCTTATTTATTCTGATTAAAACAATTTTGGCAACAGGAAAGAGTTTCAACAATGATCGGTTAAAATTCTTTCACTTATAGCGTTACTGCACAACTCAACGTTGAATTGACTGGACCACATTCCATAATAAATAAATGTATTCACGTGAAAAAAGTTTCAACAATGAAATTTCAAAATGATTAAAAAAAGTGCTTTTAGTGCCAGTGACAGCCCCTAAAACTTGACAGAATGCATTGCCATCGACATAGATTCTATCTGCCAAGTTTCAACCTGATCAGTTGACGGCAAGTGGGTTAATTTAGGCTTTGCTCGGCAGTCACACAAAAAAAATCAAAGTTAATATGAAGGATTAAAAAAAATAAAAAAATTGGTAATTAGGAAGGAATTTTTATTTTATAATAATAATACGAACTACCTCACACTAAAATACTCTTGAAATAAAAATCTTAGAAAAAAAGAACAATTCTATTGTAATGCACAGATAGTCCATCAGAAGCCATTTCTATAAAATTCTCAGTCTATTCTATGAAATATGAATAACGTACAGTTACACCAATAGCACTGCTGGGAATGTCCAAACGATATTTATGCTCTCAAGGGGATAAAAAAGGGGGGGTAGGAGACCAGAATATATGACTTTAAAGGGGTGGCAACGATAGTTTTTCCAGACGCCCAAAGGATTTTGGGTTTGTGATGTATGGTTTCCCGTAGCGCACATATCCGAAGGGGTTTAGCGACATCGTTAAATGTCCCTAGATATGCAAAACAGATCCAATGCCAAAGTTTATGACCAAGGAAAGTTTTTTCTGCGTTGCTTATATCATTGCTTTAAAATAACACTACATAGGTATAGTTTTGTAGATAATGTTCTCTAAGTATTGGACAAATAAAGTCCTATTTATTTACAGATAGTTGAAACTCAGTTTCTGGTTAACTATTAATATAACAAATACTATAAACATAATTGCAACTATTGTCTGACACATTAAAATGTGACTTCTTTCTGCTTAGTGAACATAATCTACTTTTGTAGATAATGTTCACTAAGTAGAACATTATTTACTTTTGTTGATAATGTTCACTAAGTAGACCAGTATTTACTTTTGTAGGTAATGTTCACTAAGTAGACCAGTATTTACTTTTGTAGGTAATGTTCACTAAGTACTAGAACATTATTTACTTTTGTTGATAATGTTCACTAAGTAGACCAGTATTTACTTTTGTAGGTAATGTTCACTAAGTAGAACATTATTTACTTTTGTTGATAATGTTCACTAAGTAGACCAGTATTTACTTTTGTAGGTAATGTTCTCTTCTTAAAAAAAAAAAAAAAAAAAAAAAAAAATCCTTTTTAAATATCGTATAGTTGTAACCCAGTTTATAGTCTTGTTTTACTTTTAATTAATTAGAAACTTGAGTTGCAACCATCAACTATCGGGCATTTATTTTTACTATTAAATAGAGAATATAATCTACAAAAGTGTTTCTATGCAGATAGTGTTGTTTGCAATTAATCTGAAGCTATGTCATAGCCGAAATCGAAAGTTAAGCCATTTGTCGTTAAATAAACTCTAAAAAATATCTAGTATTTTGATCCAAAAACGGTTCATAATAAATGACATCGAAACTTAGCACGTGCGTAGATTACAAATGTAATTCATTCAAACTTCAACAAAACTTACTTGTTGAAACTTTTAACGTTCAACGATATGAGATCACGTTGCTTTCTAATGTAATGCAGCGCTATAAACCTATGCTGAGAAACACGATATACCTCGGGACATTACTTGAGCCTTGAGTATACGTTGTAGGATGTATCCTTCCGCGGAAAGATATAGTTCCGGACCAATTACAACTTTTGTAGTAATATTGATAACCCGCGCAACTACGTTTGTATTAAACTTAAATGTATGTCGACAACAAAAAGAAAATAAGTGCATTTAAGTAACAAATTTTAATTCATATATTACTTTTCTAACCACGGATACTATAAGAGTTTTAACAAATCGACCACACATTTTTCAAATCAGCTAATCAGGGCGTAGTAAAACCGGTTCACACATCGTAGCAGCGTATTCAACGAGCTCAAGTAATAAGATAAAGAGAAAGGTCTGATACACTGAAATGATAAAATGTCTATTACTTGACGTATTCTGAAAGATTTGGTGTGTGGTTGTTAACCTTATCTTACATTTCGATTTTCCCGATCCTTCCGGCCTTTGAAGTTAGGCTGATCAAGTGAATAGCGAAATTGAGGTATTCCTCTACATTATAATATATAAGTTTTAGAGGCGCATCAGGTGACATTGACATTTAGTAAGCTTTTGAAATTCCCGTAGAATACGCATAATAATCAATCGTATTATATTATTCAAATGGTTTTATAAATAAGCAAACCATTCGATACTGTTACGAATTTTCATCTCCGAGGAATGATAACATTGGGTTTCAAAAGTAAAACCTTTTATTCCTTACAAATATAAGAAAAATTCAGGGAAGAAGGAGAAAAAAAAAAAAAAAAAAAAACGATCGTTGATGAGGTATGCTCAAAGAAAAAGAACTCTCAGTTGAAGGCATTCGTTTTTCAACTTTTTACTCCATTAAAACATTTTTTAAGGGAATTTCGGTGGTGTAGATGTTTAAAACACCTTAAGAGTAGCGATTTTTTATCAAAATCGTTAGAGTCGTTTTTTAGCATGAACTGCCATTGAAAAACATGATTTTTTCAATGGCAGTTACCTTAAGCGCATGCGCGATTTTGACGAAAACCTTATTGGTAAGTCCCATGGCCACCACTAACCCTCATACCAAATTTGAAGATCGTAGGTCAATTTGTTCGAGAGTTATGCTGACCACATACACACATTTTTTCTAGATCACTTTTTTGAAATAAGAATGACCCAAAACGTGGAGAAATGCAAAAAAAAAAAAAAAAAAAAAAAATCGAAATTTCTTTTTGACGGAATGTTCTATGACCTATGTATACATATGGGTAATTAAAAGTAAAAATAGTGTTACAAAAATCGTCTGTATAGGGACGAATTTATTTTTAAATGTTTCTTTTTTTATCTCATTTTATTCTGTATATAATTGTAAATCGTGACGTATTTCTTTTAAAGTTCTATTTTATTTTATTTTTAACAGCAATAATACATGTTAGAAAAAGGTGGCAACATCTAAATCAATCGGAAAATTACGACGCATTTCCGTCAGATGTTTGATTGGCTGGATTTTGCTAGAAATTTCTGCCGCGAGACTATTTAAAGTGGCGAAAAATGGAATCTCCAGATCAATGGCGCATCGAAAGCTGTTCGTAAAGCATCGGATCTTTTGTTTACCTTCGTTGTGCATGAATTATCCCAGGGTTTGAAGTTGTACGTACCGAAGCTTGATAGCAAGTGATCTGCTGTTCGCAGAAGTTTTGTGAATCTTCGAAGGAAGAATAAACTATAGTTTTCATTTAGAAAAAGAACTGCGTCAAAATTTCGTTACAGTTTTACGAAATATTTTCAGTATGTACAATCATTTGCAAGTTCTCGTTCGTAATAACATTGAATCACCAACGACTGCAGGTTTTAATTTTTTTTTTTGCATCGTGACATACAACTTTGTTATTGCATTCTAATCTTCCAAATCTTCTTTGTTATGTCCTAAATCTTCACCCTTAAATATCAACCAATACTTCATGTTATTTTTTGCTGGAGAAACTCCATGATATAATTTTTTTTAAATATATTGGTTCCTTTTTGGATGCCTGAATGCAATTTATGGACAATCTTCCATTTCCTAAGGAACCGATGCACAAAGAGGCTTATTTGGTTACGAAAGTCCTTTAAAAATAAATCCAAGGGTTTGGGTGAATCTTATTACTGACAGGAGAGTGGAATTAGAATAACAATGAGCCGTATGCGACTCGGAAAATCTCCCGGTTAATCGAAATTTAAGATAATATTTATCGCTATGTATTAGAGGTCGGCGATATATCGATACGACGATTTTTTTTTTTTTTTAAAATCGATAGTTAAAATATCGATATACGTCACCGATATATCGATATTTTTTAAACATTTTTAGTTTTTCGATGATCGTTTTGTAGTTTCATGTGTTTTTTTTCGATTTTCTTTATTCCCTTTTCAACAATTTCAAAACTAAAGTTTGGACTGGGCTGAGAGACAGTTAAAATGACACCCTAGCCAAAAAGAAAATATAATGTACTGGAAAGATAAGCTCATTTATTAGTAGTCATTAACATGGTGCCGTTTATGTTGCCAGAGTGTACCTGGAATTTGCATCTAATTTTAAATATTAAAAACATCTCTATCAACATAATATGCGATAAACTAATATGCTTTTCAAAATTTCTTCTTTAAAAATAAATTTGAACTTTTGCATTGACATCCAAATGTATTTTAGGTATTCTGATTGAAAAAATAATTTATTTAATAAAAAAAAAAATTATTATTTATTTATTAAAACAATTTTTATAATTTACTTATTAAAATAATTTTTATAATTTATTTATTAAAACAATTTTTATAATTTATTTATTAAAAAATTTTTTGGCATGAATTCATGAAAAGTAGAAATTTGCCCCGAAAAAACTTCTTTTCTGGTAAAATAAAAAATAAAAAAAATAAAATTTTTAAAAATCGTGTATTGATATATCGATATTTTTTTCTATGCAACGATATAGTATCGATATTTACTTTGATCGATATTTCGGACCTCTACTATGTATTGTTCGAAAGGAAGTCTTAGTAAGGATCATTCCCTATACTCGCTGTTATAATCTTCTAGACTAGTGCATTTAGAAACTATTTTATATCAAATCTTGAAATTTGGTGAGTAGACACAAAAATTATGACTTAATGAAATTACATTAATTAAATACTCGAAAAAAGCGCCTAATATATTTTATATTTGAAATCATTAGGTCAATGTATATGCAATAGCTCTACCTGGCTTTGTCTTTTTCCATTTTAATTTTCATTTATTACAGATAAACATTAAATTAAAACAGTTTATGTCATTTCATTAAGTGATCTTTTTCGTACCTAATACTCACCAAATGTCAAGATTTTATAGAAAGTAGTTTCTAAATGCACTGGGCTAGAAGATTGTAACATAGCGAGTATAAGGAATAGAGGTCGGCGATATATCGATACGACGATATTTTTATCGATATTTCTAAAAAATTATCGATATTAAAAATATCTTTAAAAGTCACTGATATATCGGAACTTATGAACATTTTTAGTTTTTTGATAATCGTTTTGTAGTTCCATGTGTTTTTTCGATTTTCTTTATTCCCTTTTCAAAAGCTTCAAAACTAAAGTTTGAACGTGGCTGAGAGACAGTTAAAATGGCACCAATATTCAATATTTTGCCATACGCTTAAAAGCTATGGTAAATTTTCTAAATTTTTCTTAAAATCACTGCACCAGTTAAGCGAAAATATAACTTCTTTTTTTTTGTAACAGATCCATTTCTGTTGAAAAAAAAGTCACCTTACAAAAAAGCAATAATGAAAAGTAGAAATTTGCCCCGAAAAACCTTGTTTCTGGCAAAATAAAAAAAAATCATGTATCGATATATCGATATTTTTATCTATGCAACGATGTAGTATCGATATTTATTTTGATCGATATTTCCGACCTCTAATAGGGAATGATCGTTAATTAGAATTTTTTCTTAGGAGACGACATTGTCTTGTTCAAATTGTAATCTGGAAATTATTTAATCACCCGAAAAATATCTGTTTGAATGGCAGTGGCAGTGATTAGACGGGTGGTTATTATTCACATGCTGTTATTATTTATATGTATTTAAATACTGCAATGTTTGTTTAATTTATTAAGATATAATTTGTTTTAAAGAGTTCACTAGCAAAACATTTGAACGGTCTTCTAAACTATTTGCAGCCGAATTGCAATTGTATGTCAAATGGTTTACAGCTATATTAAATCCATATCTTGGTATAAGGTCAATAATTTACAAAGATATCTTAATGTCGAAAGTATAGTAATGGTTTGTTATAATGGTGTAAGAAATGTATATTAATGTCGAAGTTATAAATATATTAATGTCGTTGAATCAGATAGGGGCCAATGTCTTTAAGTCTGACAAAAATTGAAATAATATTAAATTGATAAGCCATGCTTAAGTTATATTTTGAAAAAAAAAAAAAAATTCCAAATACAATAATGTGCTAACCTGAGGGCTGTATGGCTAGCGCTCATGCCAAAAAGGGTCATGTTCGAATCCAGTGTTAGTCATGGATGTTTGTTGTGGTTCGGAATTCACATTAAGCTGTAGATCTACACTTGATTATGCGTCATTGTGCTTAAAAATAGGTCGTTGAGCGAAAAAAACAACCAATCACGCAAATGCTATAACAATTGCTGGTTGATACTGACGCATTTTCAATTTAATTTCTGGTACGCTATAGGGTTCTAGAAAAACTGTTTTTAATCATCAAAAACTTTTTTAGCCATCTAAAACCCATTTAAATTAGCATATCTTCGTAAGATTTTATTTGCACGTTATTTAGATGAAGGAAAAGTGATATCAGTAGAAAATAAATAACCATCGAATCAAAATTCTACCCCTATTTGAATTATGGCGCTTTAATAGCTTGAAAAATTAGAACCTTATCTAAAGAGTTGTTAATAAAGTTTCAGACCAAAAGGGGAGAAAAGTCATTGATTTAAATATATGTATCATTATATTTGTCCTTGATCGTCATTTAAAATGTTTTTTTTTATTATTATTATTATTATTATTATATATATATATATTTTTTTTTATCTTTAAGTTTTTATTACCTTTTTTCAATTATTATTTTCTCGTGGCTTCAGTAGTTCGTATGCAGAGTTTTATGAAGATATGCTTATTTGTACTGGTTCCAGCATGCTCTAAGTAGCATCATTTTAAGTATTGTCAACCAGTATTTGACATCTGAGATTTTTTTTGCCCTTTGTCCTAAGAAGCATCATTCTAGTTTAAAATCTTAAAGCGTTCCTTTTCTGTAACATCAATTGAAAGGATTTTTTTCTTCTTTTCAGGTTACCCCTTGCGATTTCGAATGAATGCACCACTCTAATCCTTCTTCAAAGAAACTCATCTTACTTCTTCTGAATGCACCTCACACCATCATGCCTCCTGACACTTCATTTAAATCGAATTTATTGAGCTCTGATAGTCCACTTACGAAAAATGGTAGAATTTGGATTCGTTTGGAGTTCCTCATTTCATAAGAAAACTTACCAACATGCAAGAGATAACATTTGTTTTTCACTCGTACAAAATCTCAATTGAAAAAGAAAACTACCAGCAAATGTACCGTTGATGTGTGTACGTAACTTCGAAAGATGACTAATTGAGTAAGTGTAAAGTGATCCTTGCATTTTTTTTTTAAACTACCAGTTATACGTATGCTATTCGTAATAAGAAACACTAGAGCAGACATCATAAGCTTGATAGTTGCAATCCTAGTAACGAAATATTTATCAACGAAACTGACATTTGTAGAAAGTTTGTGTAACTAATCCTTGTAAAACGACCAATATTTGTACAACTGCCATTTATATATATATATATATATATATATATATATAAATATTACTAGGCTTATTCGAATCTCACCCCAGTGGCATAAAAGAAATCTCAAGGTTGACATTTTTCCAAACTGACAACTTAACATTGCTAAATTGGCACCTGCAAATTTGCAATCTAACCAGCTATACAGTTATGTAAGTTGATTATTGGAAAATAAAATATGACTTTGAATTTGTACCAAAATCAGGACCAACGAAGATCATAGTTTGTATATATATATATATCTTTGTAAAAACAACCATTGGACTTTGGCGCTTAATTTTATTCAAATCCGAATGCAATACAACGAAGTGAATAGTTTTGATAACGACAGCATATACGGCCATAAGCCGCTCTTTTGACAACAAATAAAACTCTTAAATAAAGTGAAATATCTCTACACGATGATAAACTGAAATATATGGTTTTTATCTACGAAAGGTTATAAAATATTCTATGATTTTGCATATAGCGGGGCACAGATTGATTTACAGTGCTCCATTTATACACTACAGTGATCTATGAGCTGTTGCATTAGCCTATGAGTCGACTTGCAGTAATCTTTGAGTTTATATACACTACGAATTTACCAACAGTAATCTACGAATTTATCTAGTGATCTACGAATTTACCAACAGTGATCTACGAATTTACCAACAGTGATCTACGAATTTATCTGCAGTGGTCTACGAATTTACCAGCAGTGATCTACGAATTTATCTAAAGTGGTCTACAAATTTACAAACAGTGATCTACGAATTTATGTATAGGGGTCTACGAATTTACCAACAGTAATCTACGTATTTATCGGCTGTGGTTTGCGAGTAGAATAACAGAGGTCTGTGACTAGACCTATAGTGATCGATAATCCATGAATACACTACAGTGAGCTATAAGCAAATTACATTACCCTATAAGTTGACTTATAGAGATCTACCAGTAAACCTACATTGATCTATGAGTGCAGTACGATGATCATGAGCACCTACATTGGTCTATGCAGTAGCCTACGAATCTATTAATTGGTCTAAAGAGATCTGCAAGTTTACCTGCAATTCTCTAGAAGTTGAGTAGAGGAATCCAGTAGTTGATTTCTCGAATTCGACTCAAGTTACTACAAGTTGTCCCTTTGGGATCTGCAAGTTCATTTACAGTGATCTACAAGTTGACTTTGGAGATATACATAAGATTGATCTTGATCACAGTGCTGCTCGACTGTATATACAGCTGACCTGCCGAAAAGTTATCTACGGTGCATGATTCTGTGATCTACTGGGTAACATGTGCACCCCATCTTCAAGTGCCAAATCGGATGATATTGAGATCAGTTCTGCAGCAATGGAGGCTTGTTGCTCGGAAACGCCAGCGAAAAACGCAGATTTTTCAATAGTAAGTCATAAATTTTGTTTTCAGTTTAAACATATATAACGTATTTCCTTCAGTACTTCCCTTTTCGTTTTTAGGATTTTCTAGCGTTTTCCGGAGTTAGTAAGAAGCGCATTTAATATGGCGTGGTCTAGATTAAACCGGCTCTGACCTGTTCTTTTGGAGCATCACCAATCTATAAAAAAACCCTGTTTTCTGTTCGGCAACTCCTTTTTGATATAATTTAACTCTTAGCTCTAGCCAAGCGTCAACCCCTGCTCCACCTCTCCTCGTCTCTCGAAATAAAGCCTTGTTTTAATTCGACCATGACTTGCTTATTAAGACGGTCAATACCTGCACTGTTATATAGAGAGATCATTTAGAGGGTATACTTCAGCTCGGACTCCTTAACTTTGAAATGACATCACTTCTAAACAGTGAGGGACATAAAGAAGAGATATGACAAATCAGGTATGGAATTTTGATTACACTGGTTTTTCAAAAATAGTTATAATATTGATGTATGGTAACAAATTGTTGTGAAATATAAATGAGTCATTCTCCGTAAAACTCACAAAAGCTTGTCACAGCAATTTTTTTCACCATTAGATCAGTTGGATATTTCTACTAACCATGGAATATACTTTAATGCAACCAAAACTCCTCAAAATAAATAATATAAGTTTAAAAATATTTTTATACCAAAATTATGATTTATCATATCCATGGACAATCGTAACCTGAAGGTTGCTTGCTCAGTATTTTAATTTCACTTCCTAAATGTCTATATTTATTTATTTTTACCTATAAGGTATATTAAGCAATGTTATGCCTGAGTATAAAGCTTTTATGAGTTGTAATTTCCATACAATTAATGTAATACCTTACATAGCAAGACTGACGCGTCATATCCGTGGTCAAGATGAACTTAGTTAAGAATAATAGTATTAGTTGTACAGGTATCATTCAAGTAATTTTATGTTTTATAAACCTACAGTTTCACTCGGAACTGAACAATAACAAGACAATCGTCCTATCCATGGACATCAACCAATGGAACATCTATGGACGATCTATATGTATTCATAATTGGATTGTAATTGATAAGTTCTATAGGAGAAAAAAAATTCTAAGCATTTAAGGATTTTAATTTTTTTTTTTTTTTTAATCTCCTGCTGCTGAAATAGAGCGTTCTACGGAGAGTTACCCTAATCTAGAGAAATGAGTTCATCGTTTTCTTCTTGAAAAAGGGCCCCATGGTCCTTTTTGCTAAAGGCAAAAGTTTTGTAAGGTTTTTAGTACTCCACATTCTCCAATTTTATTTATTGACAAATCCATCCAATAGGTCCTCATCAGCAAAACAAATGCAGCCGTCATCAATTCTTGAACAGTTTTTCAATATATTTAAAATTCCATATCTCTTGATCCGACATACACCAGTTGTCTCTTCTCTCTGTCTTGCACTGTTTAGTAATTATTTCATTTCAAAGTTATGGAGTCCTTTTTTTTTAAAAGACCCTGTTCATTTGTATGAATAATTTTTTTTTTTTAACGCTAATAGTAGTATATGTTTCTTTTATCAGTTACTTTAAAAAAAAATTGGTCTTATATTACGTTACAAGAAACAGGTTATTTTCTCAATTACTTTGGGAAAATGTATGTCTTATATTACGTTACAAGAAACAGTTTATTTTCTCAATTACTTTGAAAAAATGTACATCTTATATTTCATTACAAGAAACAGTTTATTTTCTCAATTACTTTGAAAAAATGTACGTCTTATATTTCATTACAAGAAACAGTTTATTTTCTCAATTACTTTGAAAAAATGTTTGTTTATATTACGTTACAAGAAACAGTTTATTTTCACAATTACTTTGAAAAAATTTTTGTCTTATATTACGTTACAAGAAACAGTTTATTTTCTCAATTACTTTGAAAAAATGTTTGTCTTATATTACGTTACAAGAAACAGTTTATTTTCTCAATTACTTTGAAAAAAATTATGTCTTATATTACATTACAAGAAACAGTTTATTTTCTCAAAATTACTTTGAAAAAATGTATGTCTTATATTACGTTACAAGAAACAGTTTTATTTTCTCAATTACTTTGAAAAAATGTTTGTCTTATATTACATTACAAGAAACAGTTTATTTTCTCAAAAATACTTTGAAAAAATGTATGTCTTATATTTCGTTACAAGAAACATTTTTATGTTTGGTGTCCGATGTAATTCCAGGAGACCCATACTCATCCAAATAATGCCCTGGTTTTAGCATAAAATATTAGTCGGATTTCTAAGAGATATACAGAAGGAATGAAAGATAGCTTCTCTAACTAGGTTTACCTCAATATCAAGGGGATTAGGATATCATTTGTTGCGGTGATCCTATTCTATTATGTTATTTACTTAGGAACTACGCCTTTGGGATTAACTCAATAATGTCATCAGTTGTCTTTCTACATCGGCTTTTGTATGCGGATTATTGGATGTTATTGAGTTCCATTCGGTTTGCGTAATGCACATCTGTTTGTTTGTTTTTTCCTGTTTTTTTTTTGTTTTTTTTCCTTTCTATTAGTTAGAAAAGGACTTGGTTTCAGGAAAGAATTATCTAGTTTAGGAAGTTTCTTGTTTTCTATTACTAGTTTTCTAATTTTATCCAAATTGAACCTTTATAGGGCCATTTTTTCTAGTAATGTTACGATAAAATATTTTTGGAGATTGCGATTGATTTATAAAAAGAAATCAATTTAGTTTATTACCTAAAACTAATTGGATTTTTAAAACCATATATATATATATATATATATATATATATATATATATATATATATATATATATATATATATATATATATATATATATATATATATATATATATATATATATATATATATATATATATATATATATATATATATATATATATATATATATATATATATATATATATATATATTTGGAAGTATGTGTCCCACCGTCCATTGGGAGGTAAAATAAGGTAGGACATCTTATGTTTTGCATTTCTGTTTATATCGCATTACATGATATTTATGAAATATAATTCGCACAACTACTAAAATATACAAAAGGAATTCAAAATTAGAAATATTTTGTATTTAAGAATTTATACCTTTCACTTTCAATGAAATTTCAGAATTGGACGGAAGTATACTTCCCACTGCCTTATAAGGGCTTGAAAAAAGATTTTATATTGTTGCGTGGATGGGTTCGAAAGATTTGAAGCCAAAGCAGATCAAAACTTGCAGAGATTTATTCCAATATAACTCTTCACAGATTCCTTTACAACTCCAGAACTTCTCGTTCTAGTAGACTCAACACAGCTCTATACACAACAATCGAGCACAAAACAGCAGTTAAACTTGACACACAACTGCTAAATCGCCGCAAAAGACAATGTAATACAGTTCACTTTCGGAACTTCTCTGAACGCTCGCTGACAGACAACCAAGTCTTCCACTAATTTCAGTCAACTAACTGACTCAACTAACTCAATGACTCAACTAACTCGATCACACTCTCTCTCGGTCTTATACAGGGTAGGCGAACTTTCGTGAATCTTTCAGAGATAGACATTTGGAGAACTTTCCAGATCGTAGTCGAAAAGTCCTATACATATACATGGGGACCGAAAATGTTGCCAAATGGTCGCCAAGTTTGGCGAAAAAAATTAGTCGCCAAAACCGTCGCCAACTTGGCTCTATCTCGCCAATTTGGCGAGATTGCCATTATCATACTGTTAAATGCCCTGCTCCTTGTAAAACTCGCTTCCCAGCATTATCTCTGTAAAACTCGTTATCAAGCATTAAGACACACATTGCGAGGAAGCAAACTAAAGACGAACTATTGCACTACCTTATGCGAGATGTAGATAAATTTTCCTATTTACAAAATTAACATTACGAAATATTTACAAATATACAAAAATTCGTAACAATATATTTGCAAAAATTGTGCTTTAAAAAATACGATTTCGATAGAGTACTTCGGGAAAGAGAGCTTTTTTAAAAGAAGTTCAAAATGTGTCTTCTACAAAACAGGATTTTCTATATTATTTATTTTTCATTTTTCTTTTTCGTTTACCATTCAATGAAAAACATACTGCAACGTACACATTCTGGATCATGTATGTAACATCTGGGTGTAATGCTACAATCAAAATTTCATTTTAGTCACAAAACTTACTAGTGTGATTCAAATTCAGGAAAATGATTCACTGACATAAATTAACATTAATAATATGTGTTTTGATTTTAATCACAAGTGATTAGTTATATTCGTAAAATCGATACCTTTTCACCCATCATGTTTGCAATCTGTTAACTTCACATCCCAATCCCAAAAAGATGCTACTATTAATTTCTAAAGAGAAATCTATTTGGAACAACCCACAGCGTTTCAATTACGCCATAATACATCAATACATTTAAATTTGACATAGATTGGTGTGTTTTACCGTTTTCATATTTTTCTTAATTTTTATAAAAAATGACCAGGTTGGGGATATTTTTGATGATTTATCATTTCATTTACCCAAAAACCCCGCCTAATTGCTTAAATGTTTTGTAATAACTATTAAATTATTCATTTCGAGTAAGTGAAGTAGAAGGGTAACAGTCATTGACGGGCAATGTTCAAGAAAAGATACTATGTAAAGGAAATTCGTTTTTCAAATTATTACGCTTTTATAAAAAAATTTACGGGAAGTTTAAAGAAAGGGATGCTTAGAACACCTAAAAAGGCATTAACAAAGAGATTTTGAACAAAATCATTCGAACGGTTTTTGTCAATAGCTGAAAAACAAAAAAATTTCCATGCAGCTACCTTATGCGCATGCGCACTTTTAACGAAAACCAGATCCCATGATCACTACTAATCCGTACACAAAGTTGAATATCATAGACCAATCCCTTCAAGTCCTGACCATAAACGGATTTTCGGAAATTTGTTCTGGAAATCCAAAAAAATCGAACTAAAGTTTTTTGTAGAATTCAATACTTTCATCACCCTATACAAAGGTGAAGGGTTCGAATCCCGGGTTATACATGGATGTTAGTTGTGGTTCGGAATCCACGTTAAGCTGTTAGTCACGACCTGATCAGTCGTATTGTGCATAAAAATAGGTCGTTGAGCGTACAAACCAAACAACCATTACCCTATATATTACATATAGGGTAACTCAAAGTAAAAAGGCCGACCAAAGGGTATAATGGTTAGCGTGATAGCTTCTAGACCACGAGGTTTCGGGTTCCGAGTCCCGTATTAGGCATGGGATGTTTGTAAATGTATGTTGGCTTGTTTAATGACGAATGTTTCGGCGCATTATAGCCCTCGTGATGCTGACGGCGCCAGATAATCTGAAAACAACCAACCAACCAAAGTAAAAAGTGCATTTATCTTTAGTTCCTGGTGAACTTTAACACAATCGCTGATGATCGCATATCAGAGCGGAGTGTCTTGTTACCCCCCCCCCCAGTAGTCTATCCTGATCAGACTGCATCCGATTAGAGTTGCCGCTCATGCTGGAATTAACTAAAGTAACGAAAAATATTTGCATGTGGCATAAATATCAGATAAATATTGCTTTCCTCCATAAGGTTAGCTGGAAGCTTGTGTTTTTAAAACACAGTTTCAGATAATTCCAGCAAATAACGGCAATTCCGAACGGGTGCAGTCTGATCCGGACAGGCTACTAGGGAACAACCCGACATTTCGTGCTGGCGCATGATTTGCAGCAAATGTGTTAGTGTCACTTTGGGATAAAGTTGAAGCATCTAAATAGAGTTCGAATATGAAGAAATTCAACTAGCAATAAGTCCCATGTTTCTGTTGAGGAGATTTATGGGGTAATACGACGCGTATTATACTAACCAGGTTGGTGAACGCGAGAAAAGCCAGCCTTGCTATATAAGGCTTATATATGACTTCGATCACTTATATTCCCTCACATTGCTGTTAATAATACCCAGTAGGGGTTCATTACATAGTCAGGATACACTGTTATTTGCTTGGTAGGGCATATAGAACTATTGTATGGCATAATGATTAGATTGGCTTCCTGAAGGCTTTTCAGATTCATTTCCTGACAAGTGTGAATGCGATCTTAAGTTTCCTTAAAGTTATGCTGAAAAACAATAAAAAACCAAACAACAGCATTTTCTATGACAGTTACTTCGGGTTGTCGCATGTATCTCATTGCGTAGCCACGATAACAAAAATAAAGTTTTCCTATATTTCAATGAGAAAAAGCAATGCACGCATTTACAGTCTGTATGCAAATATTCATTTCATCACTACACATTTTATTAATTTAACTTTTAAACAATTAAGTAAATAAAATATTACTTGAATAATAGCAAAATATTTTTTAATATTAATCAAAATAGTTTTACTTCCTAGATTTTACACCCATATAAAATTTAGAGATAAGATAAAAGCCTTCTACCAAGCTCCGAGTCCCAAAACCAGCGTCGTATCTTGTTAGCAACGGTTAACCGTTTCACTGAAGATTTTAATCCTTAGCATTCGTGACTTTTATTTTTATCCAGCATGTACGCAAAAATTGCTTTTATTTTCGTCATCACTGTCCGCATCTTCGGGCTGATTAGTGGTCATTCCCACGATCCCAAACTTCTGACTTCCGTCTCCCACGTAGACGAACGACATCACATTGGCTCACACATGGACATGGTGCCGGACATCAACTCAATGGCAGAGGACGAGCTGAGGTTCCTGTACTTCAAGATGCACGACAGCGACGACAACAGCAGGCTGGACGGATGCGAGTTGGTCAAGTCGCTCCTCCACTGGCACTCTGACGAACACTCCTCGCTTGATCACGGTCACGGTACGACCAAGATCTTCGAACACGACGAGCTGGCGCTCATGATTGACCCTATCCTGGCTACGGATGACAGAAATCTGGACGGATTCATCGACTATCCGGAGTTCGTGGCTGCACAGAAGGCAAGAGGATTCTGAGGAATCAACACAATGAGCTGGCTCATGATTGACCCCATCCTGCTTACGGATGACAGAAATCTGGACGGATTCATCGACTATCCGGAGTTCGTGGCTGCACAGAAGGCAAGAGGATTCTGAGGAATCAACACAATGAGCTGGCTCATGATTGACCCCATCCTGGCTACGGATGACAGAAATGTGGATGGATTCATCGACTACCCGGAGTTCGTTGCTGCACAGAAGGCAAGAGGATTCTGAGGAATCTACACAATGAGCTGGCGCTCATGATTGACCCTATCCTGGTTACGGATGACAGAAATCTGGACGGATTCATCGACTATCCGGAGTTCGTTGCTACACAGGAAGAGAGTTCTGAGTAATTTGCACGAGACGAGATAAGGCGGGGACTTGATATGGTAATATTTACTTGTTAAAAGACAAACTTCTTGCAGTTAACTGGACTGTAATAGTAACTTTGTAAATGCTGCAATATAATTGCAAATTTGCAAGAATTTTCTTTTAGAATGCCAATTTAAGAGCTAAATTCCCTGAATAGTTGCAAATTCTGACTTGATTACGTGTTCCAATTGACCAGAGGAATGAATAATTGTTGGAGTTTGTGCCGGGACACTTATATTTTTAATTTCGACTAAGCATTACTTTTGCCATCTTAAATATATACTACCAAATGTGTGTGCTTGAACTCTGTACTCGATGTTAATTTTTAATAAATTGTTTAAATAGTAATTCTTGTATTGCATCTACTTCTCGTGATGAACTTTGCTTAATTTATCTTAAAAGTCTAAAGGACGAAATCGCCAAACGTTGATGCAACAACAAAACGATGTTTATTTGCAATTTCTTCAACTTGGTTACTTTTACAAATAGTAGGTCTGTGCCTAAGCATCTTTCAAGCCAGCCAAAAGGCTAATACAATCGCAGCTCCAAGATTTGCGACTTTCCTCAAAGTTTCCTACTCAGAACCGAAGACATCCGTTTTCCTTCCAAGGCAGTGGAGAGCTTCTTAAGTGGCACGGCCATCTGGTTAATATACGCGACACTTCTATAAAGCATGATATCTTGGTATGCACCACTTGGTATAAGTAGTAGGTAAAATACTTATGAATGGTAAGTGCACCAATAGCAATGAGATTTGATTCTTGATACAACTAGTATATCCGAGGCCGTGCGCGAAAAACCAAGTATCTTGCTAGATGCTTAGTTTCACCAGCGGAATGTTATAGTTGTATCAGGCCCGAAACAACCAGATCGTGACGTCACAGCGCAAACCCATCACAACTCACTTTTTAGGTAAGATTGCATACGAAGATGGATGAAGAAGCATCAAAATTGGAATATTTACAATGCCTAACTACATAATCTATTCTAAATTAAAGTATAGGAATAAATTAAAAATTCTTATAATTTAAAAAAAATTAATTTGTTCAAAATAATTTATTCAAAAGCTTGTTGTTTCAAAACTGATTGGTGGTTACACTGAAATAATTTCAGTTTAATTTTTCTTAAAAATTAAAATACAAAAATATAAAAAAAATTATTTAAATAATCTTTTACTTCAATAAATAATCTCTTATTTAAAACCAGAAATTCCTTTACGAAAAAATTGAACATTTATCCATCCTTTAAAAAGACTAATTATATAAAAATATCTTTTAATATTTAAGAAACTTCTCTTACCTAGATATAAAGCAAAACATAGTTTAAAAATTTAGTGAGTAATTAAGCAAGTTATATTTTTATAATTCAAAGACATTTTTACAAAACTTTTTAAGAGTATTACGAAGTAAATTAAATTCATTTTAATTTTTTAGAAATTGATTGCTTTTTCATGAACAGAGTTCTATAATGATAAAGAATATCTCATCTAAATTGAAACTATCATGTCCAAACAAAAGACATTTCCAAGAATCTAGGGCGGATGCCTTCTGGGTGAAATTTTAAAGGGAAGCTGCCTTACATTTATGCCTTGATTAGGAAGAAACCCAGAAAACTCCGACGGCAGCTTGACAATCGACGCAAGTGTCTCGATATGCTGTCGTGTCTGTTTCGGAAATCAAAAATTGCATAGCGATAACAAAAGAAATCAAACTCATCGATACCAAGACTTAATTTTAAAATAGGTTAATTAAAAAAAATGTACATATATAATCATACAGAAAGAGTGGCTAGTTTTCTTTTCATACTTTGAGATTTCACTTTGTCAATATGAATTTTGACATAATTTTTTAAATGTATGTTAATGCTAAACTTGAAATTTTTCAAAATAATTGTATTAGAAGAATCCTTAAAATCTTTTGGCCTGTTAAAATTATTAGTGAAGCAATTTTAGAAAGAGCAGACATTACTTCAATCGAAGAAGAAATCGGTGAGAGAAGGTGGCGATGGAAGGATTATGCATTAAGAATGCGAAAAAAGAATCTAACACACGTTTCTCTCTCCTGGGTTCCAGATGGCAAGAGGAAAAAAGGAAGGCCTAGGATAACTTGGCAAAGTCAAATGCAATCAGACCTAAAAAAGGATCACTTAAATGGTCTAGAGGAAGCAAGATCCCTGGCCAAAGATTGGAAGGTATGGAGAGGTAGGCTGGAAACCTTAACAGCGTGAAGAGCCTAATTAAGTAAATATGTAATGCTCACTGACAAATGAAATTCTATTCAAATTTTCATCTTCGTTCCACAATCACATTGTCGATCAGGAAGTTGAAGTTGTATTTATAAGAAAAATAATAGTGTAATTGTTTTTTGTTATGTGGCAACACTTCTGAATATCTTTGGATTCAAAATTGATAGAAGCTCGGTTGAGCGGACTTGTTTTACATAAAATAAAGTTCATGGAAAACGTACTTCACAATTTAGCAAGCTTTTATATTTAATATATACTTTAATCTTAAAAATTAACAGGTTATGGGATCACAGTCACGCTAAATGCGCTGTTATAATTAAAGTAATGCTTGATTTTGCTGAAGTTTCAGAAGTTAGCAGGATAGTTTTTTCACTAACGGCAAGAACTGTAAGTTTTTCTTCCTAGTTATTCAAGTCCTGAAATCATTTTTGTTTAAAGACAACCCTTGAGGGAATTATATGATTGAAGTGGACTGGTTATTGAAGTGTTTAAAAGATTACTATATCGTAAAGTGAAACACTAATTATGGAGATAGGAAAGTTACAGACTAAGCCCTTATGTGGAGAAGCTGACTGTCCGATGTG
This sequence comes from Linyphia triangularis, assembly GCA_963978545.1. Classification (NCBI taxonomy): domain Eukaryota; kingdom Metazoa; phylum Arthropoda; class Arachnida; order Araneae; family Linyphiidae; genus Linyphia; species Linyphia triangularis. Next base: position 85,748,897 of record OZ021726.1, read on the forward strand.
GAAATTTAGAATAAAATTTGCTTTAAATTACTATGCCGATGCCTTAGAAGTTATCGAAGGAAAAATAATTAAACCAAATCAGCCGCTAGAAGGAGTTGATGAAGCAATTTTGAAGAAATACGAAGAAGATCTTTCACGATATAAAAAGGCTAACACTAACACTTGTGCCATGATGGTAATAACGAATTCCATGACTGAAGAAACAATGCAGAAAATAATGAGGTTTGACAATGCTAGAGAAGTATGGTTAAAACTTCATAAGTCAGTTGAAGCAACATCTGACAACCAACTGTACAACGTTTGTCTACAATTTTTTAAGAGTAAGTGGACAATGAATGACAGTATGGCTGCTCATTTATCAAAATTAAAGAACCTCTGGAGTGAATTAAATTTAGGTCTTGAAAGAAAGCAAGAAACTAAATTGTCTCAGATGTTATTAATTTGCAAGATTTTAGACACACTACCTCAAGAGTACCGTTCTTTCAAGTCAAGTTGGCTACTTTTGAATAAAGATAAAAGAACAATTGATGAGTTGACTACTCAGTTATGTTCTCAAGAAAGAGAATTTAAAGAAGAAAAGTCAAAAGGTGATGTGCAAAATCAAGATGCATTAGAAACTAAAGCAAGTAGAATAAGGACAGCTTTCAAGAGCAAAAAGCAGATAGGAAAATGCAATTATTGTCATCAGGATGGACATTCGGTAAAATTCTGTCGAAAATGGATAGCTGATGAAAGACTAGCAAAGCCTAATAAGAATGATAAAGTCTCAAGAAAAGATGATGTCATAGCAAATGTGTCCATGTTAGCTCTAGACGAAGAAGTATTTTCATCTGAAGAAAACTGTTATGATAGGTTTGTGGATAATGGAGCATCAAAACATATTACCAATAATAGTAGTTACTTCACAGAATTTGAAAAATTTGACACCCCACATGGAGTTACTGCTGCAAATGGCGAAGTACTACCAGCTGTAGGTAAAGGAACTTTGAAAATTGTGACAAGAGTAAAAGAAGAGAAGCAATTCAAAGAACTTAAAGAAGTCTGGTTTGTTCCAGGTATTAGTAAGAACCTATTCTCAGTACTGGCAGCTCAAGATAAGAATAAAAATAGCAGATTTGAGTCAACCGCAGAAGAGTGTTGGTTGAAAATCAACAACAAGGCTGTACTCTATGGTACAAGAAGCATAAGGGGTGGTCTATATAAAGTTCACATGAGAGTACTTATTCCGAAGAATCCAGTGGAAGTAAATACAGCTACTACAGGTGATTCTGTTCTGAAATTATACCACGAGCGTTGGGGTCACCAAGACAAAAGGCATATTAAGAATGTTCTTGAACAACAAATGAATCTCAAAGTTGAGTTAGACAATCAGTTATGTGAAGCATGTATATACGGCAAAGCACATCGTTTGAAATTTGGTGCTAGACAGAAGATCACAAGACCTGGAGAACTCATCTCAGCTGATGTTTGTGGACCGTTTGATGAATCTTTTAAAAGATATCGTTACTTCGTAGTCTTCAAAGATCATTTCACTAAATTTAGATATGTATTTTTTCTACGTCAAACATCAGAAGTTGCAGAAGCTATTGAAAATATGATCTCCCATGCTAAAAATTTAGGACACAACATCAAAGAGTTCTTAAATGACAATGGCGGGGAATTTGATAATGAAAATGTTAGAAGTATCCTGAAGAAAAGTGGAATAGTTCAAAGATTAACTGCCCCCTTCACTCCACAGCAAAATGGTGGAAGTGAGCATGAAAACAGAACGTTGGTAGAAATGGCAAGAACTTTGAAGAATTAAAATTCAGAAATTAACTTTCCTTCGTCATTATGGGCAGAGCTTATTAGTACATCTGTGTATATTTTGAACAGAACAGGAAAGAGTTCTTTTTCAAATGTAAGTCCTTATGAAGCTTGGATAGGACAAAAACCTCGAGTAAAACATATGCGTATAGTTGGATCACTATGTTATGCTCACATACCTTATCAGAAACGCAGGAAAATAGATAAGAAAGCAATAGAGGGTTACCTATTAGGATATGATGGAGATGAAAGACATCATATCTGGCTAAGAGAAATAAACACAGTTATCTGCTCTCGAGATGTGGTATTTCAAGAGAAACCACTGAAAAACTGTGAAAATCCGATAGAAATACCTTTGCTTGAACAGTTATCTGAATCTGAAAATGAGGGGAAGCATGAACAAGAAGATTCAGAAGATCAAACTAGTTCAGAGAGTGAAAACGAAGATGAAAAGGAATCTTCTACTATGTAGTTAAGAAAGCGCAGTGGATTAAAGAAGCCTAAACGTTCTGAAGATTATATGATGGCATCTGAAGTTTTCATATGTGATGTGAATAAACCACAATCATATGAAGAAACTATTATTTGCAAAGAACAAAAATTTTGGGAAAAGGCCATGGAATCTGAAATTAGTTCCTTAAAGGAAAATGACACATGAACATTAGAAACACTTCCAGATAAAGCAAAAGCTCTTCCTTGCAAATGGGTTTTTCGAATTAAGAAAAATCCGGATGGCACCATCGATAAATACAAGGCGAGACTTGTGATTAAAGGGTTCAAACAGAGACACGGTTTTGATTATGATCAGACCTTCAGTCCAGTCACAAAGCTAGGAACTGTGCGTTCACTCATAAGCATTGCAGCCAGTGAGAAGATGCATACTCGATTAGTGTTTTATCACGCAAATTAGAAAATCCCTCTAAAGAAGACTGGATTAAGGTAAAGCGAGTTTTTAGGTACATTGCAAGCACTAAGCAAAAATGCATCAACTATAAGTCAAACTACAGACCAGGAGTTTTAGAATGCTTCAGTGATGCTGACTTTGGAGGTTGCATGCAGACAGGCAGATCAACAAGTGGGGCTATATCTCTATATGCAGGAGGTGCAATATCTTGGTTAAGTCAACGTCAAGCCATGGTAGCAACATCAACGACTGAAGCTGAGATAATTGCAGCAAACGAAGCTGCAAAAGAGTTGATTTGGCTGAAGAGACTCATCAGTGGAGTTTCCTCCCTGAAAGAAGTGCCGACAATTTGTGTTGTTGATAACAGTGCTGCAGTTAGACTGGCTCAGAACCCTGAATTTCATCGTAGAACGAAGCACATCAGCTTAAGGGGGTCCAGTACCGAAATTTCGTCAAAAATTCCAATTTTTTTTTTCTGATTTTAAAAAGTAGTTCATACATTCCTGAAGAGAATGATGTTTTTATCTTATTCCTCCGGTGATTAGAACGCCACAAAATTACCTGTTATTTAAACATCACTATTGGGTGTAACACCTTGAAGCGTCTGCTTAAAGTGCGTTTTTCGAGCACTAGTGTTTTACACAGATGTTGCATATTCAAATCGATATATCTCCAGAATCATTTACAATTGGACATTCAAATTTTTGGAGCATTTAATTTAAATAGTTTTAAACATTTTGTCTTCGCAGAATTTTATTTTTTTAATTCTGTTTTAAAATATAACATTTAGCGTAAAGAATTACATAAAAAAAAGCAAAAATTTCAATATTTTAACTTTGAGAATTTTTTTAATTTTTTCTAATTCACCTATCAAAATTCTGTGAAGACAAAATGTTCTTTATATAATTATGTATTACAGAAAGCTTTCACTTTGAAAAAAAAAAAATTTTTGTGACTTATATCAAAATAAGCAAACATCAATTATTATGGATTTTTCTTGGTTTTTAATTTTTTTTAAAATAACTAAACACGATATTTAAAAAAACATTATCTCAAAGATATATAAATAGTATCTCATACTTAAGATAAACTTTTGACATAAAAATGCACATAAATAAAGTTTTTTTTATTTTCGGTACCGGACCCCCTTAAAGAAAAAGTATTAGAAGGAGAAATAAAAGCTTTCAGCTTTCAACAGAAATACAAGTTGCTGATTTAATGACAAAAAGCCTCTTCACAAACCAAGACTGTTGATGCTGTGTGAAAAGATGGGACTTGTGGGAAATTCAGAAGTGTAACTTAGGACTCTTAATTTAAAAGCGTAATTTTTCTTTTAAATAAGGGGAAGTGTTGAAGTTGTATTTATAAGAAAAATAATAGTGTAATTGTTTTTTGTTATGTGGCAACACTTCTGAATATCTTTGGATTCAAAATTGATAGAAGCTCGGTTGAGCGGACTTGTTTTACTTGAAATAAAGTTCATGGAAAACGTACTTCACAATTTAGCAAGCTTTTATATTTAATATATACTTTAATCTTAAAAATTAACAGAAGATCCATCTTTTTCAATACTAGTTCCTTCAAAAGTTGTTTCTTATTTTTGAATTTCAAAATTTTTTCTTCATGTTTAACTCCGATAACTTATTGAAATTTCTAGAAAATATGGTCTCGAACTACACAATATTTGAATAAACATTTCTAATTCTTTTAGAATATGCGAATACAAATCATCATGTGTTTGGTTTCTTATAGGAAAATTTGCTATTAGTATTCGGTACTTATACTATCATTATACATATATACAAATTTATAGTACAGAATCCCACCTTCTTCACCAAGCCAACATTTAAGCCACGGTAAAGAAGATAAGTATACATAGAAAGATCTCAAATTAATCCTTGGTACAGATGTAGTATAGGACATTTCCTTGGCGCAATTTTTTCTGGCATTTTTTTTTTTTTTTTTTTTTTTAAATAAATGTTTTTGGCGACGGATTTTATTTTAAGTTATATTTTAATTCAGTTAATTATTTATATTTTAATCTTCTTTCAATTACTGTGTTTTTAATTTTGGCGAATTTTCTAAACGCCAAAAGAAGAAGGGGAAAAAAAAAATTATAAATGTCCTATACCACATCTGTTTTCAATCCTTACAAAAATACACTTACATTAAGAATGCCATGAACAATAACTAGAAAATTACCCCAAAACTTGGTTAGATTCCTCAGTTCAAATATTGAAAATCATTAATAAATTGCTACCTAATAAAATCTGACAGGAAAACAGCTTAGGCTTAATATATACATATTTAATGCAGTATACGTTAAAGATTTCAAAGACCATTTTTTAGAAATGGCTTTTCAAATATAATGCAACCGAATCGCATTTGGTGCGCTATACTTTTATATTAATATTTTGAAAAAAATGTACTCACCGAAAATATTGTAAATAATAATATCCGTAAGAAAAAAGTGAACCATTTACAAGTGCAAACAAAATCAACAACTTATGCAGAATGCAGGCACTGCCCAGGAGTTCAGCTGGATCCGAGGCATCTCTTCAGTTGCATCTCTGTTGCCTCTTCAACATCGATCTCAACTGCTGCCATGACACCCTTTATACCGATAAAGTCGGAGATGTGGCCAGGGCTGTGCTCAATGCCTTTGGTCCCATTTGACTTGTCCTATCACCTTTTTTCTGCACTTGTCACACGACAACAACAACAAAATCAACAGAACAACAACTCAAAATTTCATAGCTTTTTAATGGGACGTCAAACTCGTTTAAAAATTCAGGATTATGGCCTTGTAGACTGAGCATCTAGCAAGATACTTGGTTTTTCGCGCACGGCCTCGGTATATCCCATCTTCCTCGTCTGACTCCTTGTAACCTGCCAGCACTTGTTTAAGGGGGTCCGGTACCGAAAATAAAAAAAACCTTATTTATGTACATTTTTATGTCAAAAATTTATTTTATGTATGAGATACTATTTATATATCTTTGAGAAAATGTTTTTTTAAATATTGTGTTTAGTTATTTAAAAAAAATTTAAAAACCAAGAAAAATCCATAATAATTGATGTTTGCGTATTTTGATATAAGTCAAGTAAAAATATATTTTTTTTTAAAGTGAAAGCTTTCTGTAATACATAATTATATAAAGAAAATTTTGTCTTCATAGAATTTTGATAGGTGAATTAAAAAAAATTAAAAAAATTCTCAAAGTTAAAATATTGAAATTTTTTTTTTTTTTTATGTTATCTTTTACGCTAAATGTTATATTTTAAAACAGAATTAAAAAAATAAAATTCTGTGAAGACAAAATATTTAAAACTATATAAATTAAATGCTCCAAAAATTTGAATAGCCAATTGTTAATGGTTCTGGAGATATATCGATTTGAATATGCAACATCTATGAAAAACACTAGTGCTCGAAAAACGCACTTTAAGCAGACGCTTCAAGGTGTTACGCCCATTAGTGATGTTTAAATCACAGGTAATTTTGTGGCGTTTTAATCACCTCAGGAATAATATAAAAACATCATTCCCTTCAGGAATGTATGAACTATTTTTTAAAATCAGAAAAAAAATTTGGGATTTTTGAAGAAATTTCGGTACTGGACGCTCTTAAATTGCATTGAAATTTGTGCAAAATTGATTCATTTTTAGAAAGCTGGCTAATCTAATCGATTGCATTAATATTTTAAATCAAATTTTTTAGCAATTTTGTTTGGCAGAATACTTTCAGAAGTGAGTAGGCAATTTAAACTAAGAAATAATTTATTTAAAGTCTAAAACTTCTAATGTATTATTTAACTGCATAATTTGTAAGAACAGTATTTGTCACGTGAAATATCATCCACGATTCTAGTGTTTAAGTAACGCACGTTCATTTACTTGTTCTAAACTAGGGGTGTAGAACATCGGTAAACTTTCGATTGCACTATAATACTATTCACTGCACTTAAATTTGACATGGATTGATTATTTACAGTCTTCGTTTTTATATTTTCATTAATTTAAAAAATGTGTCAAGTTTAGCGTTTTTTTTTGTTTTTTTTTCAGCGGTAATTATTAAAGTGGCAAAACCCAGATTGCGATATTCTTGACATCAATTGTTGCATTATTCTTTTAAAATTAGAAAAACTAAGGAGTAACAGTCATTGATGTGCAATACTCAAAGCAAGATAAAAACTTAAGTTTACCAATTTTTTAGGCCATTAAATTTTTTGAATTTCAAAGGGGGAGGGGTTATTTAGAACACTTAAAAGGCATTACTATTTTTATTAACATCGTCGACGGATTCCCCCCCCCCCCCTCCCACCCTTTTGCAAAGGTTGAAATGGGATTTTCAATTGCTGCTCCCATATGCGAATGATGGATCTCATGGTCATCACTAACCTTTAACTGCTGTATGCCGTCTGACAGACCGCGAGTTATGTTTCGTACAACGCTTCAACCCTTTAAAATATTTCTTTTTTGACTTTATTTAAATTTTACCTATACTATTTTTTAAAAAGAACTTTAAACTGATGTTCACCAATTTGTTTGGTGCAGTATGGCCCACGCGTTACCTTTGCGCCAGAAATACTAAATCAACCAACAACACCAGATGAAGTCTAACCAGCACCCGTTCGGCAGTTATGCTGGCCATACTATTATTTCTACATCACTTTTTACTTTCAATTACCCATATGTTTACTTAGGGTAATGAATGCATAGCATTCGGTTAAAAAAAAAAATCGGATTTTTTTTTTGCATTTCTCCAAGTTTTGGAAAACACGGATTTCAAAAGAGTGGTCTGCAAAGAATGTATGTCTGTGTGTACGTGGTCAGCATAGCTCCCGAACGAATTGACTTACGATGTTTAAATTTGTCGTGTAGATTGGTGATGGCCATGCAACCTACCATTTAAGTTTTCGTCAAAATCGCACATGCGCATAAGGTTGAAATCGTGAAAAAATTGTTTTTCAGCAAAAGCTAAAAAACATCACTAACGATTTTTATTAATATTTGTGCTAATGCCTCATAATGTGTTCTAATCGTTTGGCACCCATGGTAACAGTCACTCAATGAAAACCAAGAAATAATACTAATGCCTCTGAATTTATAACATTTACATTGATGATTTGATTACGGGTTTTGAAGTAATATTTCTGTAACGGAATATTGTTAAAGTACCTCATGTTATTTGATGGAAATGCTTAGAACTGCAAGAAAGTATTTTACTGAAAATCTTGACCACGTCCACTTCTGATCTTTCCTCTTCAAGATGGGATTTATTGCAATGTGTACTGATATGAAATAAAGTAAATCTTTCACCGAACTTCAAAAATTGAGAAAAAGAACTCTTTCCTTATAATTTTAATGTCCAAGTGTCAACTACTGATACTGTCAAGTTTTGTTGGTTGCAATCTCTTTCCAACTCGAACTTGGCCGACCAAACGGTATAGTGGTTAGCGTGTTAGCTTCTAGACCGCGAGGTTGCGGGTTCGAGTCTCGTGTTAGGCATGGGTGTTTGTAAATGTATGTTGGCATGACGAATGTTTCTGCGCATTATAGCCCTCGTGTTGCTGACGGCGCCAGATAATCTGAAAAACAACCAGTGGTGTAGTGTAAAATAAAAAGGTATGGGAACGCTATGTTGCATCGTTATAAACGTATACTTTTGTTTTTTTCTGTGTGTGGGGGGGGGGGGGAGTGAAAATTGCAACTAAGAATAAATAACTTTCTTAATTTTACTTTAATAATCTCAAAACAGATAATGAGCTCCTCAAAATTGAAAAGAAAAACATGTGTGTTTAGGCTTTTTTATTTAAATATCTTTTTAAAACTATTAAATCATCTGGATTTTTTAACAATTGGCTTTGCACAACCCATTTTAACAGATTATTTGATACTTTATAAATGGATTAGAAGATCTTTTCAAACATATTATTGACACACATTTTTAAATAGATTTTTTGCAACAATTTTTAAACAAATTATGTACAATTTATTTTAAACCGATTATTTACATGATTTCTTAAACAATTATCATTCAGAAAAATTTCCATAAGAGATCGAGTTTCGATTTTTCGAATGGCTATATGTGTGGGTTGCCGTGCCTCTTTCAAGTGTTTGCAAATTCTTGAACTTGCTTGCTCAGCTCTGAAGTTGCATATCGAAAACGGCAGCATAGTTCTCACGAAAGAAGAACCGTTTCGTTTTCTTTCTTGATTGTGTGTTTAATGTCACGTAATAAAATTAAAAAAAAAAAAAAAAAAAAAAAAAAAAAAAAAAAAAAAAATTAGGTGAGGGAACGCCGTTCCGCTTTCTAAAAAGGTAAAGGATCGCCGTTCCCACGCGTTCCCGCTCCACTACACCCCTGAAAACAACCAACCAATCAACCCGAAGTTGGCTTTTGAGTACCAATTTAGAGTCCTTGCGGTAACATAAAATAAGCAGACACACAAATTCACATTACGTAAACTACAGATGTTATTTAATTTTTAGTTTTGCTTTGCGGGTAAGCTTTCAAAGAGCACCTTAGCTACTTCGTTGATAAGTCTCCTAACCCTTGAATTTTACATTTTCTGTGTCAATAAAAGCTCAAGATTATAGCGCAGGGCGACTGAGTTTATATAATTTTCAAGCTTTAAAAGAAAATCAAAATGTTATAAGACATAAGAATTTTTTAGAATTTCTAATTTACTCGTATCATTTCATATTTTAAACGAAATATATAGAGATCAAACATTAGGCTTAAAAGAAATTATGAAATACCCTAAGTCAGCTACAATATTTGTGAAGAATTGCTCTTCTATGAAATAGCTACAAACTTTCTACACTACAGAAACACGTCTATTTTGACCCGGATTAATTTATCTTTTCAACTAGAGCCCAAGGCTCACCTAGTTCTAAAATATTTAGATAAATAATAGAGCTAACTCAGACGTAAACTTAACGGCTCTACTTTATTTCACACAAAAAACACGAACTGAAACTGAAACACAAAACAGATTTCCGTGATGCCACACCTAGAAAAGTTATATAATTCAATTAGTAATGAAATGGAGTTCGCATCGTGACATCACAATATTACATGTCTGCAATTTAAAGTTTAAAATTACACTTCAAATGCAGGTGTTTATTACGAATAAATACTCTTTATTTTCTTTTAGCAATAAGAAATGCCTTTTGAAAATAGAGGCATTCGTGCCGTTAGGTAAAAAATTATTTGGTATTAATGAAGAAACTGTTATATATTTAAGAAAAAACTTTATTTTTCGTTTAGAGTGCTTCAATTTCACACCATCGGTAAAATTATATGAAAGCTTTTCAAATCGATTACCTTTTTAATACTTGATAATGCTTTTTAGATAGTTTTATGCAAATATAATTTCGACTCTTATTTGAATTTGTGCTTTATCGTACAATTTTTTTTAAAAGAAAGTTAGTTTGTTCTATTTGTGTTTCTATTGCTAAGTCAAGAAAAAAAGGGGGTGCGCGTTTCCGGCATTTAATGGCTGAAATCGTACTTTAAATTATACTTTGGACAACCAGAGCAATTTAATTGAATTATAAATTCTCAATACATTAATATATATATATATATATATATATATATATATATATATATATATATATATATATATATATATATATAAGTGAGTTGTCTGTACATCTGAACCTTGTACAAATCCACAGTTGTGCACCTAGAGGTACGAAATTTGGTACATAGAAGCTTTAGTACATGGAGATTGTAGAGAAGGACTTTTAAATTCGATTCAATGTTGCTTTCGTTAAAATTTATTGACACGAACAAAAAATTATTGGAATGGCAACAATATTTTTTTATTACATCAGAATAAACTCAAAAGTTATTTTAATGTGTCCCTCTTATTTTTCTGATTATTTTTATGTATTACAATCGTCTGTCCTTCAAGTGGTTCGAATATTATTGTAATTTTCCATATATTTGCAGTGAAACGACGCTCTGCGCATGCGCCGTTTGAAAACTTAATTGATTGTACGTACTATTGAAATCCACCGAAAACAAACAAATCATTTCGATATTTGCAAATATTACTTTTTATTTCCAAGTAAAATATTTATTCGTTTCCTTTATCCAGATTATCAAAAATCCTTCTTTTGATTGTTTTTATTTTTAGTATAGTGTTTTTGGACTGTGTATCCAAGTTCCATATTATTTAATACAGATTTCAATACATTTTTTTGCATTATACGTGTTTTACTATTTATACTAGACTATTTTACAATTTACACCAAAAGCGTAGTATTTCATTTGCGATTTTATTTCTTTGTTGTTTTTTTATTATGGTCGTGATTATGAAGTTGGTAACTTCTTTTTTCTCCGTGTACAAAATAAATTGAAGAATACAAAACTTTTTTGGTTCGGATGTTGTTTAAAACATTTCTTTGGCGAGATTTTATTTGGTGCTTTTTCACAGATAAATGCGGTTTCTAGCAACGGTTTTTATTTTCAGTTTTTATTACTATTTATATTTCAACTTAAGTTGGTACTAATCTGTTAGACGGGTACCGGATAAAAATCGACAAATTGAAGACCTAAGTAATCCAAACTAACAACTTTCAAATAATTTATAATTTCTATACTTAGAATTGGTGATACATTACGCGCCATTTAAACATTTAAGTTTGGGTGCCAACTGATAGCCACCTGACGCAAGATAGTAATCTTAAGAGTCTTTTAATACATTTTAAGAGAACCCTTAATATTTATATTTTAAATTAATTTTATTATTATTTATGTTTTAATTTTCTTTTAGTTACTGTGTTTTTGATTTTTGCGATTTTTCTGATCGTTGAATGAAAAAAATCGCCAAATGCCCTATACTACATCTGTTCCACTTTTTCTCAAATTTCAACTTCTATGTCTTTCAACGGGTCCCCAGCAGCGCGGGGCCACACTGCTAGTGTTATATAAAATCATTAATTGACATTAGACATCACATTGAAATTGTTTCACACTTGTGCTCCCATATAAACCAATAGTGGTTAGCGTGCTAGTTTCTAGACCACGAGGTTGCGGGTTCGAGTCCCGTGTTAGTTGGTTGTTTTCAGATTATCTGGCGCCGTCAGCAACACGGGCTATAATGCGCCGAAACATTCGTCATTAGACAAGTCAACATACATTTACATACACCAATGCCTAACACGGGACTCGAACCCGCAACCTCGCGGTCTAGAAGCTAGCACGCTAACCACTATACCATTTGGTTGGCGTCCCGTGTTAGGCATGGGTGTCTGTAAATGTATGTTGGCTTGTCTAATGACGAATGTTTCGGCGCATTATAGCCCTCGTGATGTTGACGGCGCCAGATAATCTGAAAACAACCAACCAACTAACCAAAGTAAAAAGTGCATTTATCTTTAGTTCCTGGTGTACTTTAACACCATCGCTGATGATCACATACCATTGTTACGCCCTAGTAGTCTGTCCTGATCATACTGCATCCTATTAGAGTTGCCGCTCCTGTTGGAATTAACTGAAGTAATGAAATTATATTTGCATGTGGCATAAATATCATATACATATTGCCTTCTTCCATAAGTTTAATTGGAAGCTTGTGTTTTTAAAATACAGTTTCAGATAATTCCAGCAAATAACGGCAATTCCGTTCGGGTGCAGTCTGATCCGGACAGGCTACTAGGGAACAACCCGACATTAACAACCGCGCGGGATTTGCAGCAAATGTGTTGATGTCACTTTGGGATAAAGTTGAAGCATCTAAATAGAGTTCGAATATGAAGAAATTCAACTAGAAATAAGTCCCATGTTTCTGTTGAGGAGATTTATGGGGTAATACGACGCGTATTACATTATCAGGTTGGTGAACGCGAGAAAAACCAGGTTTATTTATATAAGGCTTATATATGACTTCGATCACTTATATTCCCTCACATTGCTGTTAATAATACCCAGTAGGGGTTCATTACATAGTCAGGATACACTGTTACTTGCTTGGTAGGGCATATAGAACTATTGTATGACATAATTATTAGATTGGCTTCCTGAAGGCTTTTCAGATTCATTTCCTGACAAGTGTGAATGCGATCTTAAGTTTCCTTAAATTTATGCTGAAAAGCAATATAAACCAAACAACAGCATTTTCTATGAGAATTACTTCGGATTGTCGCATGTATCTACGATTACAAAAATAAAGTTTTCCTATATTTCAATGAGAAAAAGCAATGCACGCATATACAGTCTGTATGCAAATATTCATTTCATCACTACACATTTTATTAATTTAACTTTTAAACCATTAAGTAAATAAAAAATTACTTGAATAATAGCAAAATATTTTTTAGTATTAATCAAAAAAAGTTTTACTTCCTAGATTTTACACCCAAATAAAATTTAGATAAGATAAAAGCCTTCTACCAAGCTCAGAGTCCCAAAACCAGTGGCGTATCTTGTTAGCAACGGTTGACCGTTTCACTGAAGATTTTAATCCTTAGCATTCGTGACTTTTATTTTTATCCAGCATGTACGCAAAAATTGCTTTTATTTTCGTCATCACTGTCCGCATCTTCGGGCTGACCAGTGGTCATTCCCACGATCCCAAACTTCTGACTTCCGTCTCCCACGTAGACGAACGACATCACATTGGCTCCCACATGGACATGGTGCCGGACATCAACTCGATGGCAGAGGACGAGCTGAGGTTCCTGTACTTCAAGATGCACGACAGCGACGACAACAGCAGGCTGGACGGATGCGAGTTGGTCAAGTCGCTCCTCCACTTTCACTCGGAAGAACCCTCCTCGCTTGATCACGGTACGACCAAGATCTTCGGACACGACGAGCTGGCGCTCATGATTGACCCCATCCTGGCTACGGATGACAGAAATCTGGACGGATTCATCGACTATCCAGAGTTCGTTGCTGCACAGAAGGCAAGAGGATTCTGAGGAATCTACACAATGAGCTGGCTCGTGATTGACCCCATCCTGGCTTCGGATGACAGAAATCTGGACGGATTCATCGACTATCCAGAGTTCGTTGCTGCACAGAAGGCAAGAGGATTCTGAGGAATCTACACAATGAGCTGGCTCATGATTGACCCCATCCTGGCTTCGGATGACAGAAATCTGGACGGATTCATCGACTATCCAGAGTTCGTTGCTACACAGGAAGAGCGTTCTGAGGAATTTGCACGAGACGAGATAATGCGGGGACTTGATATGGTAATATTTACTTGTTAAAAGACAAACTTCTTGCAGTTAACTGGACTGTTATAGTAACTCTGTAAATGCTGCAATATAATTGCAAATTTGCAAGAATTTTGTTTTAGAATGCGCATTTAAGAGCTAAATTCCCTGAATAGTTGCAAATTCTGACTTTATTACGTGTTCCAATTGACCAGAGGAATGAATAATTGTTGGAGTTTATGCCGGGACACTTGTATTTTTAACTTCGACTAGGCATTGTTTTTGCCATCTTAAATATATACTACCAAATGTGTGTGCTTGAACTCTGTACTCGATGTTAATTTTTAATAAATTGTTTAAATAGTAATTCTTGTGTTGCATCTACTTCTCGTGATGAACTTTGCTTAGTTTATCTTAAAAGTCTAAAGGACGAAATCGCCAAACGTTGATGCAACAACAAAACGATGTTTATTTGCAATTCCTTCCCTTGGTTACTTTCACATTATATATTGTTTAACAATGGCTTTCCACGAAATGAGTTTAACAAAATATGCGTGTCACTTTCAAAATAGCATCCGTGAGATTTATATATTAGTAAACAAAACTTTCCATGTAGCGTGTCGATATGTAACGCGAAACAGTTAATGTAGAACTGATATAAGTCCCATTTATTAAAACTGAGTTGATCGATTTGTTTTTTTTGTCAAATATAAAAACTATTTCCATTCGAACATTAAACATATTGCAAGTCTCAAACTGCACAGCTGTAAAAACATTAATATTACGTCAAAACATAAAATAAATAATCGAATTTGTCCAAACGAATTCTTATGAAATTACTTTTACGTCACTTTTGCTAGACTTATGTTGAAACAGAGTGAAGTTTCAAAATCTGATTAGGTGGCATCTTTTCGCGTGACGAAAACGATGTTTGCTTGCCGAAGCATTTTATTTTCTTGGCTTTGATCACTCAAGTGCCACTTCGGGGTTCTTTCCGAAATTCCGTAATAGTCCAAAAGGTGACTGTTAAGTCTAGGTAAATACCATCCTGGATTTTTTTTTTTATAGAATTTAGAAAAATGCTAGTAAATTACACACATAAATCCACTGGTCTGCCGAGGCAAAAATGGCCGAAACTATTCAAAAATCGACTTTGAATGAGTTGAACTCAATCCGATTGCCAAATATGTCATAACTTGCCAAATAATAAACATTCTTTTTTATGTGATAACCGCTGCTCAATTTTCAATGAGGAAAAGTGCAGACGATATTGATTCTCTGGCAAAAAATACTTCCATCTTTTAAAAGTGAGCCAAGTTGGCGATACATATTACGTCACTGATGACATAATATTTATTGCCAACTTGGCTGACTTTTAAAAGATGAAATATTTTGGCGCCAGGAAATTCAAATCGTCTGCAACTCTCTTAATTGAAAATTAAAGACTGGATGGGTTACCAGAAAAAAGAGGATGTTCATTTTTTGGCAAGTTATAACATATTTGATAATCGGATTTAACTCAACTCATCCGAAGTCGATTTTTTAATACTTTCGGCCATTTTTGCCTCGACAGACCAGTGGATTCAAAATCTAACTTTTCTCTACATTCTATAAGAATTTCAGAATGATAGACTATTAGTTACTTAAACTTAAAATCGCCTCACAATCTATAACGAAAAATACATGCTTTTGTCAGTCACTCTTGAAACGCTGTTGGTGTCTAAAAGATTATCATTTCATATACAGATAGATCCCAAAATATTGTTTATATTTTTTTAACTTTTAGATATAGATAATCGGCGAATGTTTCTAAAATGTTCAAAGGAAATGTAAGGAATCATAAAAACTGCGTGAAATTTAATTAAGAAAAAATAATTTTTGTAGCTAAATGTGATTTTTATAAGTGATTTCATTTAAAAGTGGCAGAATTGTATTTTAAATGGCTTTTGTAATAAGGAAAGTATGTGAATAACAAAAGTGTTCCTAAAATTAAATTATATTTTAAAACTTTAAAAGTATTATTAGAAAGAACCGAAGTATAGAACCCATTTAAAAACATGACTTTTACAAGATTAAAATAAATATTCGATTATATAGCGACTAATTTTTCCTCTTCTGAAATGACGCGATTCAAGATTTTCAATGTGCTACGCTTTTGTTAATTTTAAAAGATTTTTCGTTTTATTTTTGTCGATTATTTGATAGATTATTGGACAAGTTATTTAATCTCATTATCCCTTTTGTAAATGACATTTTTCCCCTCACAAGGAAAAAACAAAAAATATATTCTGTAAATTTTAATATAAACTTTTTTAATTCATGGCCGCTTGAATATACGTAATACCCCATTTGAAATTCTTTAAAAATTAAACCCTAAATTACTATACTAAACTTCAACTTAACTAGACATCACTTAGACGGTAGATCGTCACAGTGCTCATAGGTATTTAATCCATTTTGGCGGAGTGAAGACATAATTCTCGCCAAACCTTATAGCCTTTTGTTCTCTACAGGGTTGTGGTTTGGCGAACATTATGCTTTCACGCCGCCAAAATGGATTAAATACCTATGAGCACTGTGACGATCTACCGTCTAAGTGATGTCTAGTTAAGTTGAAGTATAGTATATATTGGGATTCACCTAATGGCTGTGTGTTTAGCGCTCTGGCCTCGCACTCCAAAGTGATGAGTTCGAATCCTGTATTGGGCATGGATGCAGTGGTGGCTCATGTGGTACAGTAAGTACAGCCGGGATGCACTTAAATTATTGGTTCAATATTAAAATTTACTAATTGACAGTCAACTTTGATTATTTATTTTACTAATTTTCTTAAATATTGATTAGAATCGAAAATGAATATGGAATGTCTACGGTAAGTTAAAAAATCCCTTGCAACTTTTGTAAAAGCAAACATGTTGCGCAATACACAATGGGGAATGACAACCTATTTATAATTTTCATGTAATTAGAGCTTTTTTTTTTTATACAAAAAACTATCAGGAATCTGAATACGTGGGTAAAACTTCTGTTGTAAAATAATTTATTTAACTATATTAATTTGAAAATCACTAAAATCAAGCCAGAAACATGATGCAATCAAAACCAGTCGTGACGTATAAAGCGCCTGATGGCTGGATCTGTTCTTGCGCATGCGCAATCCTGCACTGACTTCGAGATTTCGCATGTTATTCGTTTCGTTTGATAATTTTAAGAATTGGTTAATCGTAATCGATTTATTTCGTATTTCGTGTCATTTGAATTTGTAGAAATATAAGTATGGAAGCCAGTTTCAGCAAAGATGTAAATTCCTAGTCTGTGTGTACGGTTTGGTGCGTTTTTGAAATGTTGGCGACAAGACTAAAATGTTGCGTACCAATAATGCTGTCATACAATAACAAAGCGAACGCTATTAAGAGTGCATGATTATCACAAATAAGTGATAAAAAGTAGAAACAAAAAGACTAGTACCGTAAAATGGGGTGAATAGGAACAGCGGGGTGAATCGGAACGAAACTTCATGAAATTATAAAGAAATTATTATTTTACACAAATAAAGCAGTTTTATTAATTATATATATATTTTTATTTGACTAACATTTTTGGAATCTTGGAACATGTTTTGTGAGGTTTTCAACACTGTCCTTTTTTCATAAAAAAATTCTGAAACAGCGTCATATAATCCAATGAGTTTTAACCTCTCCAAAACTTATCCCGTAATTAATAACATGTACCATCTATAGACTTAACTAATATATTTTTAGATAAGAATAAACATCCACAACTGCATGCCATACTTAATTTAACTTGGTTTTAAAAACTTTTTATTTTACGAATTTTTATGTTTTGCCTCGTCTCGATTTTGAGAATTGCGGGGTGAATCGGAACACTTGAAAAGTGATATTAAAAAGCTGTTTTCGACAAGATTATGTTCCACACAAGATTCAACGACTGAAGAAGAGTCTAATTATTCCCTTCAAGACAGTAATCAAGATCGCAGGCTTGAATAAATGTCAGAAGAGGAGCCTAGTTTCCGCATGGCAGAAAACCCGATTGTTCCAGTGGTTTTTTCTCTAAATGACTTCGTTATCTTAAAGTTATATGGAAAAATAAATGAAGACTCTATGTGAGCAAAGTTTTACACCCACAAGATTTTTGCTATATAAGTGTGTTTTACAAAAAGAGCCCATGAACGAAGAGATTTTCTGAAACAAATGAGGATGCTTTTCTCCTTTCTCAAGATATTTTAAGGAATTTGAAATCATACACCACGCAAACATAAAGTATATTAAAAATATTATTAATTTTAAAGACTATTTGGATGAGTTATAGTAGAAGAGTTGATACGCTTTCAAACATATGATTTGTTTTGACAATAACTGACAAACACAAATTGTATCCGTCATATTAAAAAAAAAATTATGATAATTTTGTGTTCTTATTTACCACAATGCATTATTATTTGTTTTTTGTCACCCTGTAAACATTTGAATAAGATCAAACATAAAGTGTAACGAGTGTTCCATGAAAAAATTCTAAATAAATTAAAGTCCTAGTTTTTTTAAATTTTTTGGGGTTGATCCTCAAAGAAGAAGGCAAGACCCAAGTTTCAATGTCAAAAATAAGTTCCTTAACGATCTTATAACCGATTTTTACTTTGAAAGTTGAAAAGTGTTCCGATTCACCCCATTTTACGGTATATCAATATACCAGTCGGTTCCCGTTACACATCACTTAAACGGTTCTTTGTTTGAATGCGATCTCGTTTTGGTATCTAAGTAACGTCTTTTTGTTTCTTGTTCAGATTGCGCCGGTTCAGCGCACGCTTCTTTCGTTATTAGCTTCGCCAATATGGAGCAGACTGTTTTGCTTTCTTTTTTTTATCTTAAAGAGAAGAAAAAAAAAAAATGGTCGAATCATTGATTCATTTTCGTTTCATTTTGCAATCATTAAGTGGAAAGTTTTGTCCGTTTCCATCGTTAGCTTTAAATTAACTCAGGTACATTGGTCTGCTTTATTGGCCACGCCCTGATTGGCAAAATACACAGGGGTGGTCTTGCTGATGAGCTAAGATCACGAATCCGAAATTGAATGGTCTGGATTTAGGCAATGTTATACATCCCAAAAGTTTGTGCCGACCAAACGGTATAGTGGTTAGCGTGCTAGCTTCTAGACCGCGAGGTTGCGGGTTCCGAGTCCCGTGTTAGGCATGGGTGTTTGTAAATGTATGTTGGCTTGTCTAATGACGAATGTTTCGGCGCATTATAGCCCTCGTGTTGCTGACAGGGCCAAATAAAATGAAAACAACCAACCAGCCAACAAGTTTGTGCAGTGTTTTTTTTGTAGACTTCCCGTTTTTAGATTTGATTTGCGATCTTTTTGATTTTTAAATGTTATAAACCACAAAAACTAAGTTTTTTTTATATAAATTTTTTATATGCAATGCCAACTTTAATGTTTTGCATTTGCATCTAATTTTAAATATTAAAAACATCCCTATCAGCAGAATATGCGGTAAACTATTTTTCAAAATTTATTCATTAAAATGGGTGTGAATTCATGCATTCACATCCCAATATCTTTAATTTATTCTGATTGAAACAAAATTTATTATTTATTTAATAAAACACTTTTGGCAACAGGAAAGAGTTTCTTCTGTGATCGGTTAAATGCTATTTCAGGGATTGGATAACGGCAAGTTGGTTTATTAGTATTCCGTAAAAGCTGCCTTTTAGTGACAGTGGCAGCCCCCAAAAGTTAATAGAATGCACTGACATCGACATCGAATCTATCTTGTCAGTTTCATTCAAATGATATTCCAAAATGATGATGATATTCCAGGATCTCAATGTGATATTACAATTAAATCCATCTTTGCTACTAAATCTATAAACAAACAAAATTTGTGAATTTTTAATTCAGTCAATAGAAACTAACTTCTAGTATTCGGTTGGTTTGTCGTCTTTGTGCAACGACCTATCTTTTTACACAATGACGGCTAATCAGGTCGGGACTTACAGATTAACGTGGATTCTGAATCACAACGAACACATTTGCCTAACCCAAGATTCGAATCCGGTACCTTTGACATTCAAATCCAGAACGCTAATCATACAGCCATCAGGTGGGCTCTAGTATTCGAAGAATTCTGAAATTTTAAACATAAGTAGTTTTTTACTTTTCCCTTTTTTTTATTCCGACAGCCAGAATGTTAACATTTTAATGATTTTCAGTTTTAATACAGAAAAAGCAACAATTTTGCCATCATTTGAGGTGTGCTATAAGAAAAGTCTTATCCGAAGCAACTTCCCATACAAAAATTTAACCAGAAACTGTAACTGCAAATACAGTAAATAACGATAGTAAGCTTACTTACAAATTATTAACCTTAAATAATAAGTGATGCAGACATGAACCATATACATAAGTTTGAAGGTATCGATACGATTCGTAAAGTTGCATAATGTTTATTTAACCTGAAATTCCAGCCGGAAATGCTTTAAAATTTTGACTTTTAAGGTCACTTTATGAGAAGTTTACACATTGGTTCCAAAGAGAAATTTCGGATTAGAATTTAAATATACAGTGACAAGTTTCTCCCCAATTTGGTGACATTTTTATGCTAAAAAAAAACCTCAATCACCAAATTGTCTGGGTTTTTGTTATACTACACAAAAATAATTTTTTTACAGATGCTAGAAACCAGTTTCCATATAGAAAGTTAATAGTTTTTCATAAAATGCCGCCAAAATGTACTTTCATTACGTACCGCAATAGAAACATGTGTAGAAGACCTTGATAAAACTCCCAAGTACGGCACGAATTCTGCGCCAAGAATTGTTTATTTAATACAGCGCCAAATTATGGCAACCATAGGCACTTCACTTGTCGTTTTAAAAATTGCGGGGGCTGCTATTTGTTGGCGAAAATCACCTCGGAGCAGAATCCGTACCGTAATTGAAATTTTAACCATGACCTTCAGTGCGAAAGTCACAATCCAATTAGTTTGTAACTATAATATAATTACTTCAATTCACTTGATCGGGATTAGAATAAGTTTCTGGTAGCAGAGTGCTTTCAAAACAGATGGTCTGTTTAAAGTTTTCCAAACCCCCATTAAGTAGTCAAAACTATACTTGATTCCAAAATTTCATTGTAAAGTGTATACGTTACGGTTACAGTTAGCATGAATTGACGATTTTCAATTAAACTTATTTCATTAAAGCATTTTGGATTCTGAAGTTTAGCACTCACTATAACTAATCTATTTAAACTGATTGTGAACAATTCAGTTAAGAAGTATTAGACAAATAATTAAATTCAACTTACACATTACAGATTACCTCGATCGAGTCATTTTAAATTGAATTTCGATAACCCTAATTCCATTTGCGCACATTAGAGGATATTGAAAGGCTTGATATGGTCGTTTTGGGTAATTTAAAATCGTAGGGTTTCGAACATTTGGTTCCTTATCGGAAGTAATCCTGCTTTTAATGTCTTTGCTACTTTTCTAAGTCGTATATTGACTATCTTTTCCGATAATCAAAGTTAATTTATAATCTAATTAGATGAGATAACTTTTTTTTAATTCACCTTTATTAATCCATATAAGTAATATTTAAGGTGAGTTGGTAGTTGGTAGACTAAAATGTATCAATAGTCGATTTTGCATTGATTGTTCATTAAAATTTAAATTTTTCCCTTTAAAATGATACTTCAATTGCAATAATACCTCAGTTAGAAATACTTTTAATAATTTTTTTTTAAAAACAAATGTGAGAATTATTAGTATAAGTAAAGTTTTCTTTAAAATGCGTTTTTCTCAAAACTTCCTTTTTTATTACTCATGTATCTTTTTCTCAAAAACTGCTCACAGTATGTACCTAAAACTTTTACCACACCTTCCTTTTATGTGTCTGTTTATACTGAAGTGAGATTTTTTTTTGTTAATTTAAAAATTATATTTTGTTCTGGTTTATTTCGTCAAAAATACAAAATTTTTAAACAAATTTGAGTGACTATAACTATAATTAATTTTGAAAAAAAATATATATATATATATATATTTTCAAAATTAATTATAGTTATTAATTAATTATATATATATATATATATATATATATATATATATATATATATATATATATATATATATATATATATATATATATATATATATATATATATATATATATATATATATATATATATATATATATATATATATATATATATATATATATATATATATATATATATATATATATATATATATATATATATATATATATATATATATATATATATATATATATATATATATATATATATATATATATATAAATGTATATGTATATGTATATGTATATGTATATATATATATATATATATATATATATATATATATATATATATATATATATATATATATATATATATATATATATATATATATATATATATATATATATATATATATATATATATTACGAGTAAAAGCTCACTTCAGTATTAAAACAAGTATATGTTAAATACACTAAAAAAAAAAAAAAAAAAAAAAAATAGACTTCTATGTCTATTATTTTCTGAGAAAAAGGTAAAAAAAAATATGGCAAATTAACATTACTGGTATAGGGGGTACCAACTCGCCCTAATTTAGAAAATAAACAGTTCCGAAATAACTGGAACTTCCAAAGTGAATCGATATAAAAATAACTAAACTAGAGAAAACAATCAAAATTTAGGATTTTAATTGAAAACATAACAATAAAAAATATTAATTAGAAAATATAAGGTAATTGAAAAAAAAAAAAAAAAAAAAAAAAAAATTAAAAGCGAATTGTTATCTTATAATTAAAATATTTTATTCTGAACACTGTTGACTGAATTTTTCAAGCCAAATTTTCTTTTCAAAAAAATTAGCCTCGTGGTAAAATACTTCAGCCTCTCCCGTAGCCATTTATTTACAATTTAAGCTTAAAGGTGTTTGCGAGTATAAAAAAAAAGCCCCGTAAGCCATTCAGAGAATCATATAAATACAATGTTTAAATCTTTCTAAGGCTACTCTATTCAAAATAATCATTATGGAAAAATAATATTTACTTTGCTTCAAGTATATTTAACAATAAGAAACTAATTTAATACATATATCTTAAAAAATGACAAAGGTGTTTCGCTTCAAAAATATTATGGGTCATTTCTTTGAAATTTTTTGTAACACCTGACTTGATTCTCTGTTATTCCTATTGTTAAATCCTGAGCTGTTACCCTGGTCTTCAAAGTTTAAATATCATGATCCAACAAGGCAAACACTTTGTGTAAAATATTGAAACTTTGAAAGCCAGGGTAACAGTTGTTCCAAGTGTTGCAGAACAAATGTTGAAAAACACGTTGCAAGAACAGCTTTTCTGACCTTACTAACTCCAAGCTACAAAATAACAAAGGACAGAAAAAAAAAATTCGTTTTCCATGCAACAAATAAGGCAATCAACAGTTTCAAACTACACAAAATTAAAAGAAGTCGATATCATCATATTTTGCATACATTAATTGTAAATACCGTAATCTGGAAAAGAAATACATGCATTATACGTGTCTATAAAATGTTCCTCAATTGTGCATTGCGCAACAATTATTTCTAATTTACAATTAAGAGAATTAGTGTTGTTGTTGTTTCTAATCTCCCTTTTGTCTGACGAAGTCAGACAATATCAGTGAAGCCATTGACATTAATGAAGTCTGACACTAGTTGTGGACAGTTATAAATGTCCTCCCAGTCCAGTCCAAGGCAGTCCAAAATGTGCTGAGGTGATGCCTGTTCTTTTTGGCATTTAGGGCAAAGAGGAAAATTTTTGCTTCCCCCAGAATATGTGAGGCCTTTAAGGTGACCACTAGCAAGTCGGGACAGACGGGTATTGGTGTGCCTATCACAAGGAAGAGATAGGGAGTGTCCTGGCTTTTTGGCTTTATACCATTCGTGAGACGGAGGTATATGCCATTTCGCTTTATTTTGAGCTATTTTCTTTGAGTATAACTCTTGATATGTGAGTTCTTGAGTAGAGAGGACAGGGTGTTCTAGTCCCTCCTTAGCAAGAGAATTAGTAAAATAAATAATCAAAGTTGACTGGCGATTAGTAAATTTAAACTAATAAATTAGATGCAGCCCGGCTGTATGTACTCCGCAAGAGTCTCCTCTGACTCACCCTACTTAATCGGAAATGCAACGAAACACATAGTTACCTTTCTACAAGATATACACGCAAATTTAAAAACCGATAAATAAAAATAATTATAAAAAAAACAGGGGTCAACAAACTAGAACGAACAAACAATCAACCACAGTGTTATGCTATTTCCCATGGGTTGGTTAAGACCCATTAGCGAGTTCGGAAGAAGTAAAGAACTTTATAGCCTTGAGAGGAGTGTTTAATATGGCAAAGCAGTACTGGCTGCTTCGGAATAAGGCTTTAACCTCTGTAACGGGATACATTCCACTGTTATCTCTGTTTTAATAGCAACTCTTTGTTCCCTTTTAACGTAATTTAAGGAACTAACGGCTCTTTTGGGCTTATTTAACTGTCCTATTAATGTTCGGTCTGTTTTGTTTTTGAAAGTTTGGGATGCCTCCGGTTGGTTTTGGGTTAATGGAGGAAGTTACAGTATTTGAAAATGTTTGTTTATTGATTGAATAGCTAGAGGAATATTATTGACAGTATTTTGTTTGTGTGTCAAGAAGTACATATCCCGACTAGAAAATACGAACAAAAATATTTGTACTGAAAAATTAGAACTAGAAAATTACAACAGAGAATAAAGAGAGAAGAAGCACCAGAGGAAAAATAGTAACTTTTCAAGTACAATCTTTTTGAAGTTGTAAATTTCAATAATACAAAAATTGATTTACAGGATTTTTCTAGAAAAAGACATCAATAGCGATCCTGATCTTTTTCACCTAGGGATATGTAAATAGTTGAATAGGAGAAATTAATAGAATAGGGGGGAGGGGAAAAAAGAAGGAAAAAAAAACCTTTTTCCAATTCATCCAATTTAGTGACAAACAGAACTGAGCTACAAAAAGAATTTACTAAATTGGCGTTCTTGGTATTTTGGCGACAAAAGTACTGACACCATAATTTGTAATATTTTTTTTTTCTATCAGCGTATCATGTTATAAAAATCAAGGTCGATTTTTTTTTTTTTAACAATTACAATACTTTCTGCATCTAATGGATAAGAAAGTAAAAATATTAAGGTTTTTCATAAAATAACCGTAACAACTATTTACATTTTATAACAAAAAATTTATAAAATGGAAAGAAAAAACTACGCTTTCTGAGGTACCAGAGTTCTTCCATTTAAAAAAGTATAGATAGGATAACAATAAAAAAAAACCTTACTGTATTGAAATTTATCTCTTTCGAAAATTTTAAATCTGAATTCAAAACTGCCTGTGGGAAACATTGATTTTGCATTAAGAATATTTATTCTTTTGTCGATCGATAAACTTTCTTTCATTTTATGAATATTTGCGAAGTTTTAAACCACTAATTACGTTAAGCAACCTAAGTACGGTATTTAAATAACGAATCTATTTTCAATATATATAAAAAAGAGTTTAAGTTATCCTTAGTATTATTTTTAAATCCTTTATTTTAACTTCGATTTTGTATATGGCGAGAAAATTTGAGTAGAACGAAGTAACACACTTACAACCAACTGAGCTGAACCTTGTCAGTAGACTCGCTGTCAATGACAATGCATTCGATAAAGTTTTAGGAGCAAAAATTAGTTGGTTAATGGCACGAAAATGATTTTTTTTAGTAGTGGTCAATCACTATGAAAAGTAGATCTGAGATAATAATCACCAATTGCACATGCAATGCATATAAAAAATTTATATTAAAAATCATAAAAAATTTATATTAAAAATTTACAAAAAAATTTATATAAAGAATCATAAAAAAAAATTATATTAAGAATTATATTAAAAATTTACATAAAAAATTTATATTAAAAATTATAAATTATTTTAATAAAAATCATAAAAAATTTATATTAAAAATTTACATAAAAAATTTATATAAAAAATTTACATAAAAAATTTATATAAAAAAATCATAAAAAAATTATATTAAAAATCATAAAAAAATTATATTAAAAATTTACATAAAAAAATTTATATTCAAAATCATAAATTATTTTAATAAAAATCATAAAAAATTTATATTTAAAATCATAAAAATTTATATTTAAAATCATAAAAAATTTATATTAAAAATTTACATAAAAAATTTATATTAAAAATTTACAATTTTTTTTTATGGATTATTTCTTTAAATATTCTAAAATCCAGTTCCTTGTTTCCGACATTGGCCAATACTGCTGTGCTAGCAGTTTAAATGCATACCAATTGGTAGCATACTATTTCTATTGATTCCTTTTCTATTGCTATTGTATACTATACTTTTAAATGAATTAAAGATGTGGTGTTTTTTTTTAAAGTTCACAATCTAAGATTTGGAAGGGGGAAAAAGCAGAGAGAATGGGGTTTATGCACGGCAATGTCATAATCATCTGCTATATTCGAGAGAAAATGAACTGCGCTCAGTGTTTGGCTAATAGAATTAGAAAATTCGAGTAGATTTTTTTAAAGCTGATACTCCTTATGCTGAAACTAGCATAACATTTTTAAAAAAATCTGAAAACTGTTTTTTTCGATCTAACTTTATTTTTAATTTTAATTAGTAAATTTTAATAAGTCGAAATTTTTTTGAAATGGAACACTTCACTCATATGAGTTTCAACTAAATCAGCCCAATTATACACTAAATTATTTAACTTTTTAAATTTAAGACTGACATATATGGACAGGCAAATACAGATTATTATAACTGAATTTTTTTCCCTCCTTAAGGGACGTGGTACCCCTTGCTTTCATAATAAATAATAAAAATATCAATTTATTTTTTTTATTTTTTGCGTGTTTATAATCTTTGACACCTCCTCCTTACTCTGGCAAGTTTTTGTGATGATTCGATAACTGCAATTGCAGAAAAACTGTATTCTTATGGAGAATTCAGCATTTCTGCAATAGCTCCTTCGATATTTCGAAGACATATTTCGCAGGTCGTGATTTTTGAAATTCCCAACTTACTCAAATTGTTAAAACTTCAGCAAATATGATTTAAATGACTTGAATTTTTTGTGTGTGCCATTCTTAATATCTATTTGACAAAAATAGGCATGGATTTTTAAATAAAAATATTTTTTTTTTTTTTACAAATTTAAATGCTGAAAAATACCCGTTTTTTACGCTTTTTTTTTTTTTTTTTTTACCTTCAAGTACAGTAATTATCACTTTTCACGAAAACTATTTTACTTATTCTAAATCCGATGCTTAAAAAGTTAGAGTATATTATTAATATTTTTTTTTTTTTTTTTTAAATCAGGAAAAAATATTAAAAATTTTAAAAAATGAAAAAGAAGATAGAATTTGGAATTTGATGAATTTTTTTTTAATTTTGAAAAGTTAAAGCACTATTTTATGAATTACTAGCTGAATACCCGTGCTGCGCTACGAAATTTTACCATTAGCATTTTAGCGATCAAAAGATATTCATGTATTCTACACTTCAGACATTTGCTCCCATTTCGATCCCGACAAATTGATTTATCAAAATAGGAACTTTCCTTTGTTGACATTTTAAACGAAATTTATAATTGTGAATAGTAAATTGGAATAGTTTATTGTGTTTATGTTTGCTCTTAGTTCTAAATTTCAAAGTAGTAGCTGTATTGGAATTGAGACATTAAGTTAATCCTCGTATAGTTTCAATATTGCGTCGACTTTTCATCCCTTAAAAATTCGTTAATCGATATTGGATTTACATTTACCCTTTGCACCACCCCCCAGGGGCTCGCTTCGGTGAGTACGGGTGTGGCGATCCCGGGGCGCCTGAGCCTCGCAGGAGATGGGGGAGCGGTGGTCAGTCTCCCTAGCAAATTTGGGTGCTCTGCTTATTCCCCGCACTCCTGCGGACATCAAAACGGATCATGCCCCTATCTGAGGGTCACTTTGTAGTGGCTGTCACTGGGGGGCAGCGCGGGGCGGATTGCTTGGATCCCTGCGGGATGATGGCATTCGCTACTCTCAAGCTGGGCGGGCAATTCTGTCGCTTACGTTGCCGTCTCATGGTCCAACTTCGAATACCCCCTGTCTTGGGGGTGGGACGATAACCTTTCGGTTACCCTTTGCACCAAATATCAGAAATATGACTACATTGGAAGAGGAACATTCGGATATCCCTCGTTTGGAACATTTAACCCCTTTTCAACCCCTTAAAAATGGTTAATCGAGAACGGATTAGCTTACTTTTTCTGTTTAATCTTTTTTGACATTTGTACCAATTTTCAAGAAGTGACCAAATGGGAAGTGGGACACTCGAATATCCCTAGTTTGGAACGTTTAACGCCTTTTGCAAACCTTAAGTGGGTTAATTGAGATCGGAATGGCTTACTTTTTCTACGTTTATCTTTATTGACATTCCTACCAATTTTCAGAGTTGTGACTATATGGGAAGTGGGATATTCGAGTTTGGAATGTTTAACCCCTTTTCCACCCCTTAAAGTGGGTTAATCAAGCTCGGAATAGCTTAACTTTTCTATGTTTGTCTTTGTTGATATTTTTACCAATTTTTAGAGTTGTGACCATATGGGAAGTGGTACATTCGAATTTTCCTCGTTTGGAACGTTTAACCCCTTTTCCACAACTTGATCCACCCGAGATCGGAATAGCTCACTTTTTTTGCGTTTGTCTTTGTTGATATTCACACCAGTTTTCAGAGTTGTGAAAATATGAGGAGTAGGACATTCGAATATATCGCTCGTTTGGAACGTTTAACCCCTTTTTGACCTCTTAAAGTGGGTTAATCGAGATCGGAATAGCTAACTTTTTCTATATTTACCATTGTTGACATTTGTACCAATTTTTAGAGTTGTGACCATATGGAAAGTGGTACATTCGAATATCCCTCGTTTGGAACGTTTAACACCTTTTCGACCCCTTAAAGTGGGTTAACCGAGATCTAATTAGCATGCTTTTTCTATGTTTAACATTGTTGGTATTTAAGCCAATTTTCAAAATTGTGGCAAGTAAGTGGGACATTCGAATATTCCTCGTTTGGAACTTTTAACCCCTTTTCCACCCCTTAAAGTAGGTTAATCGAGATCGGAATAGCTTACTTTTTCTTCGTTTGTCTTTATTGATATTCGCACCAATTTTTAGAGTTGTGACGAAATGAGAAGTAGGACATTCGATTATTCCTCGTTTGGAACGTTTAACCCCTTTTCGACCCCTTAAAGTGGGTTAATCGAGATCGGAATAACTTAATTTTTCTATGTTTGCCTATGTCGACATTTGCACCAATTTTCAGAGTTGTGGACATGTGGGAAGTGGTACATTCGAATATCCCTCGTTTGGAACGTTTAACCCCTTTTCGACCCCTTAAAGTGGGTTAACCGAGATCGGGTTAGCATGCTTTTTCTATGTTTAATATTGTTGGTATTTAAGCCAATTTTCAAAATTGTGGCCTTGTTGGAAGTGGGACATTCGAATATTCCTCGTTTAGAACGTTTAACCCCTTTTCCACCGCTTAAAATAGGTTAATCGAGATCGGAATAGCTTACTTTTTCTTCGTTTGTCTTTATTGATATTCGCACCAATTTTTAGAGTTGTGACGAAATGAGAAGTAGGACATTCGATTATTCCTCGTTTGGAACGTTTAACCCCTTTTCGACCCCTTAAAGTGGGTTAATCGAGATCGATATAACTTAATTTTTCTATGTTTGCCTATGTCGACATTTGCACCAATTTTCAGAGTTGTGGACATGTGGGAAGTGGTACATTCGAATATCCCTCGTTTGGAACGTTTAACCCCTTTTCGACCCCTTAAAGTGGGTTAACCGAGATCGGATTAGCATGCTTTTTCTATGTTTAATATTGTTGGTATTTAAGCCAATTTTCAAAATTGTGGCCTTGTTGGAAGTGGGACATTCGAATATTCCTCGTTTGGAACGTTTAACCCCTTTTCCACCCCTTAAAATAGGTTAATCGTGATCGGAATAGCTTACTTTTTCTTCGTTTGTCTTTATTGATATTCGCACCAATTTTTAGAGTTGTGACGAAATGAGAAGTAGGACATTCGAATATTCCTCGTTTGGAACGTTTAACCCCTTTTCGAGCCCTTAAAGTGGGTTAATCAAGATCGGAATAGCTTACTTTTACTATGTTTACTATTGTTAATATTTGCACCAATTTTTAGAGTTGTGTCCAAATTGGAAGTAGGATATTCGAATGTCCCTCGTTTGGAACGTTTAACCCCTTTTCGAGCCCTTAAAGTGGGTTAATCGAGATCGGAATAGCTTACTTTTACTATGTTTACTATTGTTAATATTTGCACCAATTTTTAGAGTTGTGTCCAAATTGGAAGTAGGATATTCGAATGTCCCTCGTTTGGAACGTTTAACCCCTTTTCGACCCCTTAAAGTGGGTTAATCGAGATCGGATTAGCTTACTTTTTCTATTTTTACCATTGTTGATATTTGTGCCGATTTTCAGAGTTGTGACTATGTGGGAAGTGGGAGAATTAGTGATGAGTGAGTGAGTGAGTGAGTGAGGGCTTTGCCTTATATATATAGAGATTATTACTATTATTTTTTTTTTTTAATAAAATTTAGTTGTTACTTAGTAATACTTCCAAAAATGTAAAAAATTATAATTTTAAAGGCTTAAATAAAAAGAAGGGCACCAAGTCCCTTCTTAAGATTCATCCCGGAGGAAAATGCGCTTTAGAGGAAACATGATTGATGACTCCTATTGTTGCGAGCTGTCTTTAAACTGTCATCATGTAAATTGCGATAAACGAATAGGACGCCTAGCCATAAAACGTGACGGGATAATGAAAAGAAATTATGTTTTTTATGACATGTTAGCGCAAAGTTAATAGGAAAATGGCGACTGAATACTAGGATGCATTATGGAAAGGAAGTAGAAGTTTGGGTCTTTTGCCATTTTTATGTTTATGTTGTTTTGTGCTAATTATACGTAATTAAGTACTTATAGTTAATATATATTTTTCTTAGTGTTAAATCGACAAAAAATTGACACTTTATGTATTAAATGTTTGAGAAAATTAAAAAAAAAAATCACTTTAAAAAAAGGCCGTTGTGGCGGAGCGAGCTATTGGAATAACATTTCAACACCATCGGCGTTAGATGAGCTGACGAGGTCTCGTGCGTTGCGTAGCAACAGCGAAATAACTTTCCTTAGCGAGCAGTTTTATTTATAACTTTATTCCATGAATATTTTCTTAGCATGTTGTATTGTTGGAGTTTATTTAGATAATTAAAGTGTAATAAATTTATGTTAAACTAAAACGGAGTCAGATTACTAAACCAAGGATCACAACATCGCTAAACCCTCTTACAACTATGGGTAAATAAAAGTATAATGCCAACTTAGAAGTGTAAATAAATTATTTGTGATTTGTAGGCTATTTTATTATTATTTTTTCATTATTTTTTTATTATTTTTTCATTATTTTATTATTTTTTCATTATTTTATTATTATTTTTTCATTATTTTATTATTATTTTTTTATTATTTTATTATTATTTTTTCATTATTTTATTATTATTATTTCATTATGATGATCCCAACTTATTATAAGATCCTGAGTAAAAAAAAATATTTTGGCCACTAGAAATTTTTATGAAAATTGCTTCAAAAATTTTTTGATGTATTCTCAATATCAGATACTTGCGTAACAATAATCTTATTGCGTCAAAAATTACGAAAAGAACGTAAAAAAAAAAAAAAAAAAAAAAATATGAATGCATATCTAATTAAACGTATTTTACGATGTCAAGTTAAATATATATTTTTTAACTTTTGCTTTTAAACTACATTTTTCCGATAACCTTAATTTTGTTTTAAGTCAATTTCCTAAGTCAAACCTAAAAATTGAGAACTACTTTTGTCGCCAAAAGTATTGCCATCTAATATTTTCGAGGATAATTATCGCCAAATCAAAGAATATTTTTTTTTTAATATATATATAAAAACCCTTATGGAAAAATTACCCCTGTTGATTCCAAATATCAAAACTGTGACCAGTATTCTAATGTAATTGAAAGTTGTGCGATGTCCCACAACCCTAGTTTTCATTATTTACCTACATAGATTTCCTACATCTCAATATCAGATACTTGCGTAACAATAATCTTATTGCGTCAATCAATTGACATCAACATATATACAGATGGCAGCAAAATAGATATACAGGCAGGCAGTGGAATTTATATAGAAACGCCCGTAGAGAAACATTCTATTAAACAACGTAATCCAGATTTCTGCTCTGTCTTTCGAAGCGAATTAATAGCAATTGACCTGGGTTTAGAGAATATCTTTGGCGAGGTCAACTACGGAGACTTATGGATTCTATCCGATAGCCGAAGTTCCATTCAACACCTTAAAAACTGGGCCCTCGTGGGAGACAAAACCAGTCTATCCATAATACGCAAAGTCAAGAGCATATCCCGACTGCACAAAGTGCACTTTCAGTGGATCCCGTCACATGTTGACATCCACGGAAATGAATTGGCTGACACTCTTGCTAAGGAGGGACTAGAACACCCTGTCCTCTCTACTCAAGAACTCGCATATCAAGAGTTATACTCAAAGAAAATAGCTCAAAATAAAGCGAAATGGCATATACCTCCGTCTCACGAATGGTATACAGCCAAAAAGCCAGGACACTCCCTATCTCTTCCTTGTGATAGGCACACCAATACCCGTCTGTCCCGACTTGCTAGTGGTCACCTTAAAGGCCTCACATATTCCGGGGGAAGCAAAAAATTTCCTCTTTGCCCTAGATGCCAAAAAGAACAGGCATCACCTCAGCACATTTTGGACTGCCTTGGACTGGACTGGGAGGACATTTATAACTGTCCACAACTAGTGTCAGACTTCATTAATGTCAATGGCTTCACTGATATTGTTGGACTTCGTCAGACAAAAGGAAGATTAGAAACAACAACAACATAGATTTCATCCACTTAAGAGATAATTGTTTTTTTTCCCTTCTATTCTATATATAATGTAGTGAAAGGCTTAAAGCCTCCGTCCCTTCCATCTGTCTGAAACTAACTTTATAAGTCAAAATTATGAATGCTATTGTTATGAATTTTTCCGCTGAGGCAACGATGGCACAGTTTGTAAGATAAAAACTAGTATTTATTCACTCTTCAAAGGCACCAAAATTTATTCAAAGACAACAGTTTAATCACCCTCAAGCTTCAACACAAGCTTCAGTAAGAACAACTTCGAATACAGCGATTATACAAGTTCACTCTAATGAACAAAGCTATCAACTCAACATCGAAGTCCGAGGTCAATCTAAAAACTTTCCCGACCTCCAGTCTTATTTATACTTGGCGCGAGAGGACATTCGCGAAATTTCCAGCCAATTCGTCGATAAAGAAACATCTGGACATTTCTCGATCGCTTTAGGTGTTGCCACCTTTTTCTAACCTGTATAATCGCTGTTAAAAAAATAAAATAAGATAAAATAAATTACAATAGAATTTTAAAATAATACGTCACTATATATACAGACAATTTGTGCAACACTATATACACGTGCAGCACATAAAATACCAAGTATCGTGGAGACGACCTCCCAAACAAAATCCAACTTCAAGATTAGAAGTATAAGTGAGAAAAGCACCAGAAATGAAGACAGGAAGTCAGTTCATACTACGTAAAATTCAACTAATAAGTCCGATCAGAAGGTTGGTTGGTTGTTTTCAGATTATCTGGCGCCGTCAGCAACACGAGGGCTATAACGCGCCGATACATTCGTCATTCAACAAGCCAACATACATTTACAAACACCCATGCCTAACACGGGACTCGGAACCCGCAACCTCGCGTCTAGAAGCTAACCACTATACCGTTTGGTCGGCCCGACCAGAAGGTATTTAAAGCCCGACAGAAAATGGGCTTTCATAGTAAATTTATGGGAAAGTTCTCATCCTGGCTCCAAAGAGATTTTGATTAAGAAATTGAATATTCGCATACGCCAAGTTTCTCATCAAACTCATCAACTTGGCTATTTATATATAAACAAAAATTAAGTGTGTGAAACATCGCACAACTTTCAATTACACTATAATATCGGTCATTGCATTAAAATTTATGGTGTCATTTACCGCTTTCTTATTTTCATTCGTATAAATAAAATTGCCAGTTTGGTGATATTTTTAGCAATAACTTTTACATAAAAAAAAAAAAAAAAAAATCACCAAAGGTGGTGAAATTGGCGATGTTATTTTATAGACATTAAATTGTCCTTTCTTGTACTTGAAACAGAAGAAAATCAACAATTGAAGAGCGATGCTCAAAGGCAGAGAGCTCTGTGTTAAAGGCACTCGTTATTAAACTTTTTACCATTTTACAGCACTTCTACTGGAATTTCGAAGGTGGTAACGATAAGAACACATTAAGAGGCATTAGCAAGTAAATTTTAATCAAAATCATTAGAGCTGTTTTTTAGCAATTGCTGTGAAACAGGATTTTTTCATGATTTCAACCTTATGTGCATGCTTGATAGGGATGGAACGGATATCCGGCAAATATCCGATATCCGGCATATCCGGCTGATTTTTCAATATCCGAAACCCCGTCGGATATCCGATTTGAAATACCGGACATCCGATAATTTCATTCGGATATCCGGCTGTATATCCGACCACCAGGTATCCACAAGAAATAATTTTTTGAAAAAAAATAATGATCTTTTTCGGACAAAGGAAACACCGCATCCTACACTTTTTTTTTTTAAATTTTTTTTTCTTGGACATAAATTGCAGTCAAATTAGAAAACGAAAACAGAAAGAGGCGCCGTATTATTGACACCGAGTTGATAAGCATAAACCATTCCTCCAATCTTTTTCCATACACATCCTTCATACGTGTTTTGCAATATGTTCTTTTCATTCCAAGTTTATGATCTGATTAATTCCAGATGTTATATTTGAATGCTTCTCCATAAAACTCGAACCGAAATACTAATAAATAGTACTTTTTTTCCATAACATAAGTGACTTAAGAGTTTTAGTTATTCTCACTTCCTCCTTTTTTTCTGACATTTGCTATACTAAACTTCAACTTAACTAGACATCACTTAGACGGTAGATCGTCACAGTGCTCATAGGTATTTAATCCATTTTGGCGGAGTGAAGACATAATTCTCGCCAAACCTTATAGCCTTTTGTTCTCTACAGGGTTGTGGTTTGGCGAACATTATGCTTTCACGCCGCCAAAATGGATTAAATACCTATGAGCATTGTCACGATCTACCGTCTAAGTGATGTCTAGTTAAGTTGAAGTTTAGTATAGCGAGTAAAAAGCAATAAATAGTCAATGCACAATCCTCAATGCTTTTTTTTTTTGTTCTATCGACGATAATACCCTACCCCTTTATGCTGTGAATGGTATGGTCTAATTTCTGATTTTTCATTGGCAGAAGTTGAAAGCTGGTGTATTTTTTCTGACGTAAAATGAAGTATTGTAATTTTTAGGTCTTTAAAGCAGCGCCACAATGTGGAATTATATTTAGCTCTCTAGAATGCCTTGAATTTTAGTTTTCTCCAATTACAATCCAATTTATAATTTTTAATAATGGCTCATTTAAAATCACCCATTTGGAAGTATTTTCAAATTAATGGAAATGACGGAAGCAAAGCCCTATGTGTTACTTGCTCCGCTGAATCGTTCAAAAAATATATTGTGCGCGGCAAAAGCCCAAAATCCTTTTCCACAAAACCCTTATGGAACCATTTATTGAGTGTGCATAAGGAAATTCATCGAAGCTTAAAAGACTCACTAAATGCATCAAATATTGATGAACAAGAAAAAACAATTAATCAAAACAAGAAATGCACGCTGACAAGATTGGAATCGACATTATTTGTACCAAAATTGTGGAGTTTAGATGATCCTAAAGCAAAAGCCTTAACCACAAAAATATGTAAGTACTAATTTTGTTTGTTTATATTAAATATATATTTTAAATATGGTATAACATAATGTTGATGAATTTTTAAGTTTATATTTAAAGACGGAATATTCCGATAGATCCAATTTAAGTTTTCTACGAGATTTCTTTAAATCCGTAATGTTTTAGGTGCATTACAAAAAAAAAATAGACTTCAATTTCATAAAATATTTAAAATAAATCTTTTGTTATTAACAAATGCCTCCGGTATAATTTTGTAATCATTTATGAATTATAAACAATGCATGAAGTAAATTGAAAGTAGCTATATTTTGCACTTCAACATTGTAAAAAAAATTGTAATATAATTTTAGGTGAGTTAATGGCTCTTGATGCTGAACCATTCTCCATTGTGAATAGAGAAGGCTTTGGTCAGTTATTAAAATACCTAGCTCCTCGTTATCCGCTTCCAAATAGAAATTATTTTCGTGATAAAGCCCTGCCAGAACTATATGAAAACTAAAAGTATCAATATTACAAGATATAAAATCAGCAACAAAGATCTCTTTCACTCATCAACTAAAGTTTAAATAAAAAAAATTAACTCATCAGTGGCGCGACAGCCCGTGTGGACTAAGGCCTGCTGGGCCCAGCTCAGCTTTCTCGACTGTGGCATTTGTGTGTCACATAGCAGATGTTTCAGTCAGATGGTCATTCTGACGCCGAACCCCAGTGTTTAGTTCCCAAGCATGCATGGTCCTCCTCAGTTTATTTCTTTCGGGTATAGACAGCTAAGTCAACCTTGCCCAGTCCGCGAATCAAACCATGGACCTGTGGCATGCAGTGCGGTGCGCTAACCACTAATTATAATTTACTTAATACTTCATATCATGACCATTTTTTTCGTATAGCATATCGTATAACTATCGTTTTTAGTATATAGACCGAATATCCGGCTGGATATCCGGCGAAATCCGCTTCGGATATCTGTATCCGGTAGACATGGTACCCCGGATATCCGAAATCCGGTATCCGGCAAAACTCACATCCGTTCCATCCCTAATGCTTGATTTTGACGAAAAACTTAATGCTAGGTCCCATGGCGATCATCAACCCGCACACCAAATTTGAATATCGAAGGATCATTTGTTCGGTAGTTATGCTGAGTACGTACACACAGACATTTTTTGTAGATCACTTTTTTGAAATCAGAATGTTCCAAAACGTGGAGAAATGCAAAAAAAAAAAAAAATCGAAAGTTTTTTTTCCCCTTTTTCTTTCGCTCTAATGCAAATCATTATCCTAGGTAAACATACGTGTAATTGAAAGTAGGAACTCCAAAGTGACGGTTTTTTAGTGTTTAAAAACTCAAGAAAGGTCTAAAACGGAATTATTTTAGAATTTCTTTAATGAGTGTTCGTCCGAAATATTAAAAGATGACACGAGAACTAGTTGGGTGATTTAAAAAAAAATTGGCACATGACTCCTTCATACATACCCAAACATAGACAAGAAAAGAAATTAAAACTCAATTGTAATTTTTTTCTTTTTTTTTTTAAATTTAAAAAAAAAAATTCTTTAATAACGAACAAAATCTTCAGATGAGAGTATTTCACAAGTATAAAACATGTGTAACTTGCTATAATATTTTTTACAAAATAACTAATTGAGTGTTGGACTTGTCCCCTCTTAACTCTGAAACTTATTGATTGAGAGATTTGTAATAAACTTACAAAAGAACAAGATTATGAATAATTTTAAGGAAAAGTATTTTGATCAATCAACATATATTGGATGAAAAGAAACAAATTATAACATTTAATACCCATGCTAATTTGAATATGGCTGCAATCTATTAAAATATAGGAATTGTGTTAACCTTGATATTTAATCTTTCTTAACGTGGGTATACTGGCTTAGACGATGGCGTGTTTGAATCCCTCATCTTCGATTGCCTTATCAGTGGTTTAATTCATCTTTTAGTTAACTTGTCCAATCTTTATTTTTCTTTTTTAACTTTTACTGTATCTTGAAAACTCTATTGGAAAACAAGTACAGTTTTGGATTATATCACTAAAGGTGCTATTGGAATATTTCATTGTAAAGAAATCACTGAAAAACGAAAATGCATCGAAATATCTTTGGAGCTGAAAAGGCTTAACTCTGAAAATAACTTCTTCACGAACTGCTTGTGAGCATGCTATTACGTGCCTAAAAAAGTAAATCTCCATGTGTCTTCACGCACAATATTTGGGTACGAAACATTCGACGTGTGACTATTCACACTTGACTGATTTTTTTCATATTATATGTCAACCATCATAGAAGAATAATTCAGTCATAGGTCCGAGAGGCGACTGCAATTTTTGGACATCGAACATTATTCTGAATTTTTTTTTGGAGATTGGAGAAAAGTGAGTAGATTACGAATCCACTGGTCTGCAGTGGTAAAAATGGCCGAAACTGATCAAAAATCAACTTGAAATGAGTTGAACTGAAATCTGATTGCCAAATATGTCATAACTTGCCAAAAAGAGAACAAACTTTTTCGTCTGGCAACCCACTGCATTTTGATTTTCAGTGAGAAGAAGCACAAACGATTTCTGATCTCTGGTTCGGAAAACTTGTATCTTTTCAAAATAAGCTAAATTGGCAACATCAGTTACGTCATCAGTGACGTAATGTTTATTGCCAATTTTGCTCATTCGTGAAAGATGCAAGTAAAAGCCATAGCCACACATCCGAATCATCTGCAACCTTCTTAAATGAAAATTAAAGAGTGAGGGTTACTAAATAAAATAAAAATGCTCATTATTAGGCAAGTCATGGCGCATTTGGCAA
This sequence comes from Linyphia triangularis, assembly GCA_963978545.1. Classification (NCBI taxonomy): domain Eukaryota; kingdom Metazoa; phylum Arthropoda; class Arachnida; order Araneae; family Linyphiidae; genus Linyphia; species Linyphia triangularis. The sequence goes on from OZ021726.1 coordinate 85,787,684, forward strand.
TTGGATTTAGTTGAACTTATTAAAAGTCGATTTTTGACCAGTTTCGGCCATTTTTGCCACGGCAGACCAGTGGATTCGTAATCTACTCACTTTTCTCCAATTTCTATAAAAAATTCAGAATGATGTTCGATGGGGTCCAAAAATTGCAGTCGCCTCTCAGTCTATAACCATAATGCGAACTTATAAAGAAGCAGTTTTTCAATGACAGAGCGACTGTCACGATTCAACTGTTTTCATTCTACATTTGGGTGAAATCTGCTAACGATCAAAGTACATGGCTAAAATTTATTTTGTTTTGATTACTGTAGCTAAACAAATAAAATGTCACAGCAATAATGAACTTTATACATGGAGATCGTTAAACATCATTAACTTTTCACAAAACATGGTTTTTACTTTCCCACTACCCATTTGTTAATATAGGGTAATGAATGTATAGTATTTCGTACAAAAATCCTTTTTTTTTTTTTTTTTTTTTTTTTTTTTTTTTTTTTGCATTTCTACATGTTTTGGAACATGCTGACTTCAAAAGAGTTTTATAGAAAATAAAAAATCTGTGTGTGTCTGTGGTTGGTTGGTTGTTTTCAGATTATCTGGCGCCGTCAGCAACACGAGGGCTTTGTTAATATAGGGTAATGAAAGTATAGTATTCGGTACAAAAATCCTTTTTTTTTTTTTTTTTTTCTTCTTTTTTTTTTTTTTTTTTTTTTGCATTTCTATAAATATTTTCTATAATGCGCCGAAATATTCGTCATTAGACAAGCCAACATACATTTACAAACACCCATGCCTAACACGGGACTCGGAACCCGCAACCTCTCGGTCTAGAAGCTAGCACACTAACCACTATATCGTTTGGTCGGCCTGTCTGTGGTTAGTATAATTCCAGAACGGATTGACCAACAATGTTTAACTTTTGCATACGGGTTTATAGTGGCCATGGGACCTGTCATTGAGGTTTGCGTCAAAATTGCTTATACGCAAAAAGTAGCCGAGATTTAAAATAAGTTTTCAGCAACAAGTATCGCCCAATTGCCGTTTTTTTTTAAAGTAATGAAAATATAAAAACGATAACGGTAAATTACACCAATCCATTCCAAATTTAAAAGCAGTTACCAGTATTAAAATGTAGTTAAAAGTTGTGCGATGTTCCACACCTCTAGGTTATTTTGAACATGTTGTAGCACACTAATAAAATGCCACATCGATAATTAAATCTGTGTTACTAAACATCATTAACGTTTGTTAAATACGATATTTTTTTTTAATATTGTAGGCAAAAAAATACAAGACATGGATATATGGATAATTATATTCAAACATGGAAATCGTTAAACACCATTGACGTTTACAAATGATTTTTAGAGAAATACTAAAATTATTTTAAAAATACTTATTTACTAACATAATTTCTTCCTTAAGATATACTGCTCTTACTTGGAATTTATAATCCAAACATAAATATAGATATTGAACATGAGTATTGCAAATATGTATTGCATATGAGTATTGTATATGTGTATTGCACATGAGTATTACAAATAGGTATTGCACATGAGTATTATAAGTAAGTATTATAAGTATGCATTATAAGTAAGTATTATAAGTATGCATTATAAGTAAGTATTATAAGTATGCATTATAAGTAAGTATTATAAGTATGCATTATAAGTAAGTATTATAAGTATAAATATAATTTACTTATGATGCGTAAATAGTCTCTGTTTAAAGGTGTATATAAATTTCATTTACTTAATATAGAAACTCAATTATATAACTTACAGAAAGGAACATAAGCTGTTTAACATAGTGAATAAATGTTTATTATCATATTCAAAATATGTTTAAAATTAATCCGATTTATGTACATAAAAGAGTTATTTGAACTTTAAAACTAATGTGTAAAATAGAACGTTATAGTTACGTTTAACTAAAAATAATCCACAATAAGAAATGAAAAAAATTATGCTAAACCATTTTATCTTGTATAGAATTCCATTTTGAAAGAGTTCTAATATAAAATCCCATTACTGAAGAAGGAAAAACTAAATATCTATTTAACCTTCTTTAAAATTCGAAAGCAAATTTAACTCTCACTCAATTTACAGTTAGCTCTTCCATTGAATCGATATAATTCGGTTTTAAGGCACTTTTGTTATAGATTAAAATGTAAAAGGGGATTTTTATTTGATTACAAAGGAATAAAGAAGTTATGGAGTGAATTTAATTTTCTTTGGTTAATAGTTTCAAAAGTAAATACAAGTTTTTTATTTACTCACAATGAAATCGCCCAACTCAAGAGAATTGGGAAAATATTCTTTCAATACTTTTATGGCAAATATATTTGAAATGAATAAGGATATTCGACGAAAAGGCTCAGTTTTTCTTTAAAAAAAAAAAAATGAGGGTTTAATTCAAATAGGAAATTGTTTCCTAATAGGTTTTGTTTCTGATTTTCTTTCTGTATGGATCCTATAGGTTTTGTTTCTATTATTTTTTTTCTGTGTGAAGCCTATATTTGTTCAAAAAAGAAAATTTTCAGTTAGCTTTGCCAGTGAAACTAGTAAGTTTAATTAAAATCTGCACATTATCTTATATATCTCTAAATAAAAACTAGGGGTGTGTAACACCCCACAACTTTCAATTGCACTATAATACTGATAAATGCATTTAAATTTTACATGGATTGGGGAAATTTACTGTCATATTTTCCCGTAGGCACTGTTAGGAAAGTGAAAGGGAGCACACACATAAAAAAAATTACCCCCCACCCCCGTCCATCCCCCAAAAAACCCCGCCAAAATGGCGATTTTGGCGATATACTTTTCGATAATCCTTATATTATCCTTTATTATAAATGAAACTGAGAGGAGAAGAAAAAACGATCGTTGATGAGGTATGCTCAAGGAAAGAGAACTCTGTGTTCAAGGTAATTAATTTTTCAACAATTCATTCATTCATTTTTCAGGCATTCATTTTTCAACATTTTGCGCCATTAAAACATTTTTTCGGGAATTTTGGAGGTGGGGATGTTTAGAACACCTTAAGAGGCATTACCACAGCGATTTTTATCAAAATCCTTAGAGCCTTTTGCAGCAATCATTGAAAAACATGATTTTTTCAATGGCAGCTATCTTATGCGCATGAGCTATTTTGACGAAAACCTTAATGGTAGGTCCCATGGCCGCCACTAACCCTCATACCAAATTTGAACATCGTAGGTCAATTTGTTCGGGAGTTATGCTGACCACACACACACACACACACACACAGAGAGAGAGAGAGAGAGACAAACAATTTTTCTATATCACTTTTTTTAAATCAGGATGTTCCAAAACGTGGAAAAATGCAAAAAAAAATCAATTGATTTTGTTGACCGAATGCTATACTTTCATTATCCTATGTATATTGGTTGGTTGGGGTTTTATGGCGCAAGAGCTACACAAGGGCTATACTGCGCCACCCTATGCATATATATGGGTAATTGAAAGTAAAAAAAAAATAGTATAGTACATAAGTGTCAAAATAAGATTATCTTGGAAGCGTTGTAATGTTTTTAGATAAATATAACACAAGTAATTAACAAAATAATTAAAGTAATCGTGTAGACCACCTAAGAATAAATAACAGGAGGATATTCAATGTATATAGCACTATATCTCGTCCTTATTTACTTAAACCGCCTGCCATCGATAGTAAAATATTACGTAACTATAAAAAAAAGCTAAACTTCAACTTAACTTGACATCACTTAGACGGTAGATCGTCACAGTGCTCATAGGTATTTAATCCATTTTGGCGGCGTGAAAGCATAATGTTCAACAAACACCCTGTACAGAACAAAAGGCTATAAGGTTTGGCGTGAATTATGTTTTCACTCCGCTAAAATGGATTAATTACCTATGAGCATGGTGAAGATCTATCGTCTAGTGATGTCAAGTTAAGTTGGAGTTTAGTATAGCTAAATACCCGAAGTTTTAACATGTGTAATATTTTAGATAGCTGTGAGACCTCGCGTTGCGGAAATCTGTCATTCGTGTATATTACCCAGTTTTTGGCGCTTCACTCGCAGGAAGGTTCATCGCTACGCAAAATCGAGCTCGCTTCATTCGCTGAAACGTTCATTGACACATAAGTACAGGCTTACTTAACTCGTTGAAAGGTTCATTGCTATGCAAATATGAGCTCGCTTTGCTCGATGAAAGGTTCATTGCTGCGTAAGCGTAAGGTAGCTTCACACCCTAAAAACTAATTGTTACGTAAAGCCTTAGTATTAGAAGCCCCTCCCTTGACGAAAAACAATAAAAAAAATCCCTTTTATTAACTATAATAGAACACCCCTTTAAGAATATTTTAACACGTGATGTTTGTAAAAAGCAAAATTAGAAGGTCAAAACTATTTATGCTGAAACTTGTAGAGCTCTAGACCGATTCGAAGACGCTTTTTGTGAAAAAATAATTAAAAAACAAATTAAAATTTTAACATTCTTTTTGTCAGTCCAGTTAGAAGGCCAAAACTACTTGTGTTGAAAATTTCAGAAATGTAGCCCAATTACAAATCGTTTTGTAAAATGTGTATTAATTAATTAAAAAAATTAATTAAAAAAGAACAAAATAAAAATTCTGTTTTTCAAAAGTCTGATTAAAAGGCCAAAGTACTTATGTTTAAAACTTCAGAGCTATAGCCCTATTAGATATCGTTTTGTAACATATTTATTAATTAATTAAAAAATTAATTAAAAAATTAATTAAAAAATTTAATTAAACAGGAACTAATTAAAACTTTAACATTATGTTTGTGATGTATACAATTATAAGGCCAAAACTAATTGTGTTGAAAATTTCAGAGCTCTACTCGAATTTTAAGTAGGTTTCTATAGATCCACAGACAGACAGACACACAGCTTGTTTTATTATTATAGATTGTTGGGAATTTTTTTTTCTTCTGTTAATCCAAGTATTGAGAAGGCAGTACAGTTTTGGTCCCTCTACAATTTTTTTCTTTACTACAAGTAGCTAAAGTGTCCAACGTTGTCTGGGTTCAAATTGCTATGGCATGTCGTTCCCCAGTACAACCCGGTTCAAATTAATTCAGACGATTCCAAGTTATGAGGAAGCCACCTTTCACTCCTAGCCTCGATTCCCCCCCCCCCCCCTTGACTAGAAATTTTTTGGATGAAATTCCTTTACCGATAATCTGGATATTCTAAAATACTTATAGAAGAAAAAAAAAAAAAAAAACGGTAAAAATAGCTTCAATAGATCTCACGTTATTATCATTCCTCTTAAGGGGTGGAAAAAAAGGGAGAAAACAAAGGCTTTTTAGAAATTTTAAGCAGTTAGTTTTAAAGGTCAAAAATGCAAAATTTCTTTAAGATCGGAATAAAACAGTAGAGTTCCATAAACCGACAAACAGACTCGCTTATTTATATATACGCATACATGAACGAATATTTAAACTCCTCAATCTATCTCATTATCCATATAACTTGAGCTTCTCTGTAATTTTTGCAACCCGCAACACGAACCCGTACTATAAGGTCAATACCCTTTTGATATTGACGTGGGAGAAAAGTTTCGGCGTAGGGCTGCAAAAATAAACCAGGAAAATACTTTTAGGGAATGGTTAAGAGGAAGAACTAGTAAGGATGGTTCCCTAGACTAGCTAATGCTACAATCTTCCAGCCCAGTGCATTTAGAAACTACTTTCTGTAATACTTTGAAATTTTTGGTGAGTAAGTGCTAAAAAAGACCAGTTAATGAAATGACATAAATTTGTTTTTTCACTTCATGTCTATCTATTATAAATTTAAATTAAAATAACAATAGACAAAACCAGGTGGAGCCACTGTATATGCATTAACGAAAAGATTTCAAATATAAAATAAAATATATTGGGCGCTATTTTCGAGTTTTTAATTTATGTCATTTCATTAAGTGATCATTTTCGTACCTACTCACCAAATGTCAAGGTGGTTATAGAAAGTAGTTTCTAAATGCACTGGGTTAGAAGATTGTAACATATCGAGTATAGGGATTGATCCTTTACTAGGACTTTCTCTTTAAAATGGAGATTTTTCTGCCGCAAAGCTACTCGTAGACTATATATACTATTGGACTGTCGTAAGATCACGACAAGTGTGGGGAGAGAGAAGCCTTCTGGGAGGTCTTTCAAAGGGACACTACGCTGGAATTGTGTCTTATTTGTGTGAAAACTCTAAGTTAGCCTGGTAACAGACGTTAAGTCTATCTGTTATTGTCAACGGCATGGCTACTCAATTTGAAAAGAGGCTCGATCTTAAGACCTCATATCAAGCAGGCTAGGTGATTCTACTTTCGATAAATTAATCGGGTTTTGAATAATTGAGTTAGATCTAAAAGAACTTTAAAATGAATACATTGGAGGAAAGGATGTCTAGAGGATATTTTGTTTCAGTTTAAAGTATTTTGAACGCGGTGATTTCTAAGCTAACTAGGGGTGTGGAACATCACACAACTTTCAGTTACTCTATAATGCTGACGTGGATTTGTGTCACTTACCGAATTTAAATTTTCATCATTCATTTGGAAAAAATGGCCAGTTTGTCAATATTTTTTTAGATAATTCTTGTATATATAATATATTTTTTTTTAAAAAAGAAAGAAAAAAAAAAGAAAAGAAAAAAAAAAAAGAGAGAAAAAAAAAGAAAAAAAAAAAAGAGAGAAAAAAAAAAAAAAAAAGGAAAAAAAAAAAGAGAAAAAAAAGAGAAAAATTGAAGATTTTGGCGATATACTTTTCTATAATTCGTATATTATCCTTTCTTATAAGTGAAACTGAAGAGAGAAGAAAAAACGATCGTTTGATGAGGTATGCTCAAGGAAGTAGAACTCTGAATTAAAGGCATTCTTTTTTCAACTTTTTACGTTATTAAAGCATTTTTACGGGAATTTTGGAGGTGAGGATCTTTAAAACACCTTAAGAGGCATTATCACGGCAATTTTGGACAAAATCGTTAGAGCCGTTTTTAAGCAATCATTAAAAAACATGATTTTTTCAATGGCAGCTATTACCTACTGAAAAACATGAATTTTACTATACTTGCTGAGAATGCTATACTTTCATTAATACATATGGGTAATTGAAACTAAAAGGACAAAATAGTACATGTTTGAAGGACAAGAGGTCATTTATGAGAAAATTTATATACATTTAGCTGTTTAATGTAGACAACAAGAAACAATTTCGAATTGATGAGTTAATGGTAAATAGAACAATCTTCCACACCACATCACAAACTGTACTGAATTGAAAACAGTTTCAAAAGACAGCTGGATCTTCAATGGGAAACTATAGAGTGTATTTGGTACTCTTCCGTTATCCGGGCGCAAATGTCGCCAACCAAACGCGAGGCGTCGCCAAGCGAAGCCAATGACAAAAGCAGTCAACAGAATAAAAGTCGAAAGCGTTCAATTATAAACAAATATAAAAATATTATTTAATAGTATTAGTAAACAAGTTTAACTATAAACAGATATTAATGAATTGTAAACAAAACAGTTTTACCCAAAAAGAATGCTTATAATAATTGGTTTTTCCAGAATACGGTGATGTCTTTGAGAATTTGTTCGAATGTTCGTCCCAAACAAACTTTCCTCATAAGAAGAAATTTGGCGAAATTCTGCATTATTTGGTGATTTATCGCTTGCGCCCGGAAAACGGAAGAGTATACCGTGTATTTAAACTTGACCATTTGACCAGTCAAATTGAGTTCTGAAACAATAGTTGGTCGTCTTTTTTCATTTCTCTAAAAAATAATCTTAATTTAGATATTTCAGATTTTTTTTAGCCAACTTTTTCCTGTGTCTCAGATAAATTTTAAAAAATTTCGACATATTTCCTCGTCTTGAATTAATACCTGTGTATAGACGTGCATATATTCCCATTAATTGTTGTTCAGTTACAAAAATGTAGTCCTATGATAGAAATATATACTATATACATGAAAGAAATTCCTGTATCCTTAAAGAAGCTCAGTTATATGATTTTCTAAGCTTTACCCATCAAACTGAGAAAAATTGGGAGATAAAAGATAAGCTCACTACTTACCCGAAAGTCACATTACAAGGGAAGGAAAATAAATACAAAGATCACGCACAGTAAGCAGAATCATAAGAAAAAAAAAACCTAAAAAACAAACACAGATGTGGAATTAAATGTTAAAAAAATAACGTACAAAAAGAGCTTAGTATAAATCCGAAATTTATAGAACTGATAAAATAGAAAACGATTCCATAAGAAATCGTTTGCAATTTTTGATTGTAAAAGCTGAATTTGTTTTTAAATCCTTTATATTACCTTCGATTTTGTTTGTGTGTGGGTATGTGTGGGCAAAAGTCTGCGGACGCCTAATTAACCCCCTTGCCGTCATCCAATCGGGCTGAAACTTGGCAGATTCGATGTCGATGACAATGCATTCTATCAATTTTTGGGAACTGTCACTAAAAGGTCGCTTTTAGGGAGTAATTATAAACCAACTTGCAGTCATCCAATCACGCTGAAATAACATTTAACTGATCGTTGAAAAAACTCTTTCCTGTTGCCGAAACTGTTTTAATAAATAAATAATAAAATTGTTTTAATCAGAATAAATAAAAGATATTTGGATGTGAATGCATAATTTACACCCATTTTTAATGTATACATTTTGAAAAATAGTTTACCTCATATTTTACTGATATTGATGTTTTTAATGCTTAAAATTAGATGCAAACACATAGCACACGCTGACAACCAGAAACGACGCTATGTTAACGAATATAAAATTTGGCAATGCATTTAAAGGATTTAAATTAAAAAAATTGTTTTTATGGGTTATATTATTTAATTATCTATCGCATATTTTGAAAGTTGTATCGTGAGTGTTTTTTATACTTTTTTTTATTGATACGGTTTTTGTTAAAGATGTTCAATATAAATATGTAAAACTGTAATGAAAATTTTATGTTTTCTGAGTTTTAATATTTGTAAAATTAAATAGGTTAATATGTTTAACAATAATATTCTGAAATTACCACTTCAAAAATTAACCTTTAAAAATAAAGTTTTTAATATAAATCCTTTATATGCATTACCAACTTTGATTTGTAAAAGCAACTTTTTTAAGTGATTTTGAGCTCAAATCAAGTTTTAAAAGTGATACGAAGAAAATCATCGATTCCTTACCATTGGCAAACTTTTTTTGCTCCAAAAATTTCATACAATGCATTGTCATTGGCAACGAGTTTAGCTGCCATGTTTCAGCTCGATTAGATGACCGGCAAGTGGTCTAATTATTCCTCCGGCATTTTAGTGACAATCCCCAAAATTTGATACTGTACTTTCTTTTCAACAACATGTCTATTTGCTTAGTTTCAACTCGATTCAACTAAGACAAGCCTTCCAAAGATTTAGCCCGCCACAAACACACACATAAACACACAAAAATAAATTTAATACAAAAAGGATTTAAAAATGTAATTATTAAGTGGGAATATTTATAAATAGTTCATACCACTGGTATTGTGAGTTTTATAAAGTAGCAATCGAAAACTTGAATTAAAATATTTTAGATTTCAATTATAAAATCAATCATTGCACTTTTTAAGAAAGAAGAAATCAAAAAACAAATTTCGGCAGACGAATTTTTTTCCCCATTCCAGACATTTTAAACAAATTTTTCTTTCACGTTTTTGTTTATGTTCGCATGCATGAATATACATCGTATTTTCTATTGATAAAACGATTCTACTTATATTAGAAAACGATTCTACTTATATTAGAAAACATTAAGGTAAGAATTTAATACTAAAGTAGAAAAACTACGACACAATATTTCATTAAACTGAACAATATATTAACTTATTTTCTATTTTTTTTTTTTTTTTGGATTAGTTTCACAAATCCAAGAAAATAATTTGAGACCAAAAAGAACAAACGATTAACAAAAGTGCGAAAAAAAAAAAAAAAAATCGAATTAATTCCAGAGTTTCTTTAAAACTGTGGCTCGTTGCCAGATTCCATTAATTAGCGTTCAGATTCATTTTAAAAAGCCACTCCAATTAAAGAACTTTTTAACGAGCTCTCTTTATAATTGCTTGGTATTTTAATGGTGCAACTAATTATTAAAGTATTCTCTAGTAGCATCTTCTTTAATGTACTTCGAGAAGTTGATTTTCAATCCGGCAAGTTATTAATAATACTTAGCACATTACATATAGTATAAAGTTTACTTATAAAATATGTTTTTTAACTATCTTTTTTTTTCTTTTTTTTTTTCTGTAGTACGTAGTAATATTTAACGAATATTTTTCTCGATTCTTTTGAGAAAATAAACGTAAAGTATAAGTACTTATGATGATCAAAACTTAGAATTAAGGCTTTTTTAGGAAACCCGAAATTAATCCTAATTAAAGAATACTTAAAAAAATTTATTAATGAAATAAAGCTTGTATTATTTATTTATTTATTTATTTAATATTATTATTATTATTATATTTGGTGAAAATCGGCTGTTCTAAGTTTGCTTCAAATTTTTAAAATTTTGTTTTATAAATATTATGCAAGAAAAATCCGGCGAAAAAATCCTCTTGAAATAAAGTTCTAACCCGAGTCAATATTATATTTAATATTTTTATCAAAGTTTTTTTTTTTATCATCGGATTCTTTGAGGTAGTATTTTTCATAAAATTTATGATAGTTTTCAATAACGTATAAATAAGATATGAAACATTTTTAGCTGTTTGACTAAAAGTCTCAAATTAAAAAAGAAAATCAGAAATGGGGCTAAATATTTATTTATCTAGCATAAAATGTGGCTGTTGAAACACGTAAGGCCGGAAGTGCCCAAAAAGAGTGACCGGAAGGGCAATTTTAAGTTGCCTAAATACGTCATGGAACATCACTTTAGAAATCCCAGGGATTGTAGAGAAATACCAATAGAGTTAAAACTAGGAGTGTGGAACATCGCACAACTTTCAATTACACTATATTACTGATTTGGATTTGTGTCATTTACGTTTTTATATTTCAGTCGCTTAGAAAAAATTGCCAATTTCGATATCGTTTGCGATATATCTTATATTAAAAAATAAATTTAAAAAAAAAAAAAAAATCACCATTTTGGTGATTCTTTTTTTTTTTTTTTTTTTTTTTCCGAAGGCGAAAAAACAATCGTTGATGAACTATGTTCAAGCAAAGAGGACCGACTCCTCCTGTGTTGAAGGCATTTGTTTTTCGACTTTTTACGCCATTTTTAAGGAAATTTCGGATGTGCGTATGTTTAGAACACTTTAAGAGGCAGTACCACAGCGATTTGATCAAAATCGCTGAAAAAATCTGCGGTGCCGTTTTTTAGCAATAATTGAAAAACAGGATTTTTTTCATTTGCAGCTACCTTATGCGCATATGCGATTTAGACGAAAACCATAGTGATAGGTCCCATGGCCACCACCTACCCGCACACCAAATTTAAGCATCGCAGGTCAATTTGTTCGGTAGTTATGCTGACCACAGACACACAGACTGACATTTTTTCTTGATAACTTTTTCGAAATCAGGATATTCCAAAACGTGGAGAAATGCAAAAAAAACAAAAAAAAAAAACCTAGTAATAATCAATTTTTCTAAGGAATCCTATACTTTCACTACCCTATGTATACATAAGGGTAATTGAAAGTAAAAAGAAATACCGATCGATGAAGAATCGCTTGGTTTGCCGAACCGCATTTGGCCGGAACTGCCCGGCAGTTCAATCCGAAAAAGTGCAGTTTCTTGTTGACAAAATAAGTCGTTAAACACAATTCTGAAATTTTGCACCCCCAGGTAGCACAGCGGTATTGGCCAATGGCTTAAACAGGGGTTTTTCGGAAGATTGTCCAATACATACCGAAACTCGAGCACCGTTCCAAAATACACGATGTTTTTTAAAAAATAAACCTGTTAAAGTCATCCTATTTTTTTTTTACCCCTCTGTCCTTTCTTATAAAAATAGATTTCAATTTTTGAACTCTGCATCAAGATTTCATAACTTTCAGTATGTTATATCCTACTAGCACTGGACGAGATAGGCCAAGATCCATTTGCAACAGCCAGTCTACAAACTGTCCACATCCGGATTGGCCAGTATTTAACGAAATCGGCCAGTGTATTTATGCTATTTGAGGGTCCTAGCTCAAAACTTCCAGTATTTTTTTACACAGTACTGAGAGCGAGATTGGTCAAGATCCATTTGCAACAGCCAGTCTACAACGGTCCACATCGGGGTTGGCCAGTATTTAGCAAAATTAACCAGAGTATTTGTGCTACTGTGGGGCTCTAGCTTGATGTGCCGATAACCTCTTTTTGGCTGGTACTGTTCGCCAGACCAATCTGAAAGTGTAGTCTTATGATGGCAAAATACGTTTACGCTAATTAAAATTTCTAAAAATTGTCCACCTAATACTTAAAAGCAGCCTGATTATTGTCGCGTCTATATACTCACGTTATAAGTAGAACTCTTGCAGATTGACGACTTGTACCAAGACTACTGGATCCCTGTACCTTTCACAAGCTATAAAAAAAAAAAAAAAAAAAAAAAAAAATGCTCCACACTCTTTATGGATGGGTCAATTCTCAAATTCAATTTCTTAAAAGTTCTCTTGAGTCAAAGTCCATTCGCGTTAAGTCATTACTGTTTTTAAAAATAAATTTATGAATATTTGAGAAAAAATATATCGGAACCTGGTTTTTATTAAACTTTTAAGTATTTACTTTTAACCTAATATATGTTTTTACATGTCGACTTTGACAACACATTTAGTAAGCAATTTCTCACTTTTAGTTGTCGCTTTCAACTTTTGCGTTCCTGGGTATTAAATAACAAACCATTTTAGGTGAAACGGGCCGAAGTGTGAAATCGATAGAATCGAAATGAGAAGCCTACGCCTATCGCAGTTATTGAAAGAAAATGAAATATTGATTATTTGCTCCACACGGATGTCATTTGACGAGACTTTTCAAGTTTATTTACCTCATCGAACATCATTCTGAATTTTTTGTAGAATGTAGAGAAATATTAGTAGGTCATGAATCTACTGGTCTGCCGAAGCAAAAATGGCCAAAACTATTCAAAATTCGACTTTAACTAATATGAACTATAAATCTGATTGTCAAATATGTCATAAATTACCAAAAAGTGAGCATTATTTTTATGTGGGAATACATTGTTCTTTAATTTTCAATGAGGAAGGTCGCAGACGATATTTGTTCACTAACGAAAAATACTTCCATCTTTTCAAGTTGGTGATAAATATTACGTCACTGGTGCCGTAATATATATTGTCAACTTTTAAAATATTAAAGATTCTGACGCATAGAAAAGCAAATCGTCTGCAACCTTCTTAATTAAAAATTGAAGAGTGTAGTGGTTACCAGACAAAAGAGGCTATTCATTTTTTAAAAAGTTATGGCATTTGGCAATTAGATTTAGTTCAACTTATTTAAAGTCGATATTTAAATAGTTTTGTCCATTTTTGACCAGGCAGACCAGTGGATTCATGATCTACTAACATTTCTCTTATCTACAAAAATTCAGAATGGTGGTCGATGATGTACCTAAACTTTCAGTCGCCTCTCAGGCTATTTGTAAATAAGCAGTTTTTTAGATCACAGTGTTCATTTTACGAAAGTTGGAATTTAAAATTAAATAATAATAATAATAATAATAAAAAAAAATATTTCTGAAAAATACTAAAAATCTCATTTTTTTTAATACGTTGACTTTCCTAACATGAATTCAGATCTACTTTAAAATACGTTGTGTAATATATTTTTTGTTATTGAATTTTTTAAAGAAACTTAAATCATTCATCAGCAAATTTCATTAAGTTTTTGTGATGTAGCAACTAATGAATTCTTTTAAAAGTTCACAAAAGTGGCATATTAAATTTTTCTTAAAAATTCTGCTAAAAGTATCGAATTTACTTAAATAAAGATTAATCAGCTAAAAAGAGAAAATTTGCTGAAGCATATAGCGACAAACTATCCATACCAACATTTACTAAATTGAAATTCGATCATTTTAGCACTCGATATTTTCAATCACAATAATGACTCCTCCAATCATCAAACATTTCGACAGGGCAATGTGGTCAGAGAGCAGTCCCTCATATCATTAAATATAAATAATGGCTTTTCCTATATAACATCGCACTTTCGAATCGAAACTGAAAATCTCCCAAACAAAACCTTCTGCAGCAGAAGCGACCAGTCGGACCCGTTATTGGAGGACTACGCGCATGCCTCGGAACAGGTCCCGGGACCAGGGGAAAATCACGGGGTTTTAGCGCCTCCTGACGTCTTTAGAAGGGGGAAAGGATCGAACGAAAACGAGGGGATACCGTTCCCGTATTCATCCAATCCAATGTCGCGGAATTTTCAAGGTCAGTTACTAATATCGAAACATTTGTGACCCGTTCTGTATTAGCTGTCAACAAGATGACAACAGTGGCGAAATGGAAAGGATCTCAGAACGAGGGAAATGTGAGCAAACGATAATTTGAAAGACTGAAAATTAACTTTCTTTGTTGACCGGAGACTTGAGTTCTGCTGGAAGATGAAAATCAATACTGGGATTTTGTCCTCAGATAATGAACCTGTAGACGGGTTCTAAAGACATCGAAATTTTTGTCCAGTTCCTATTGATTTTTTTATTTTTATTTCAGTATGAGGTTAAATTCCGGAATTATGACTGATTTTGAAAGAAGTAAAAGTGAATCAATTACTAAACGATTTTTCGCAGCCGAAGTTCAAAGACTTCTGAAGACATAAACAAACCTTAAAAAAATAATAATAGCTCTAAAGTTTATAATGTGATTCCCTCCAAATGTCGTTCCGTGTCATTTTTACTTTAGAAGTTTCTATTGTCGTCTCCATGACACTATTGTGAATGTTATAGATTGTTAAATGTTTATACATTATATATGTTGTTAAAACTACTCATACGCTTTTAGCTCTAATTGTTATATTGCGTCCAATGTGTTCTAATAGTTAAGCTTGATTTAGGTGTTGTGAGAAGCTAAACAATCAGTTATTTGCTCAAGAAAGATAATGTATAAGAATATTTGTTTTGCAAGTACCAGTGTGGGACTATCACGATTGTGTGTCATCGTGAACAATAAACAATCAATAATCCATTGACTCGTATTAAAATAATTGCCAAAATTATGGTTGCGCCAAGACTCCACCACGCAGTAGTCAGATACATACCTTGTCCAAAATTTTGACGTCCAGTTGGCTCAATATAGCTAACAGATAATCATGGGAAATGGAATGAACAAAGTGAGTCGTGGATTTTTTTCTTTTAACATTTTTTTTTAAACAGTTACTATAACATTTGATACAATTGTTAATAGTTGAATAGTTTTTTTCTTTTAACCTTTTATGAAAACAAATACTATAACATTTGATACAATTGTTAATAGTTGAATAGTTTTTTTCTTTTAACCTTTTTTTGAAAACAGTTACTATAATATTTGACACAATTGTTAATAGTTGAATAGGTTTTTGTAACCTTTTTTTTAAAACAGTTCCTATAACATTTGATGCAATTGTTAATAGTTGAATAGTTTTTTTTTTTTTTAACCTTTTATGAAAACAGATACTATAACATTTGATACAATTTGTTGAAAATAATTTATTTTGAAAATTGTATGGCAAAATGTACTTCATCAGAGTGGCCACAGAACCGGGAAAACCTGGAAATCAGGGAAATGTCAGGGAGCTTTCTAATTCTGGAAAAAATCAGGGAAATGTTAGGGAACTTTTTAAAATTTCATGAAAATCAGGGAAATTTTGTATTGCTTAAGGCTCGTTCATCCATATTTTGGCGCTATTGACTTTGGGATTTGCAGTGGTAAGCCATTAGAAGTTTAATATTACGGAATTATTTAAACTTTTTTTTACCAGCAAAACTACTTCTTAAAAAATTGCATATTATCTCTTTAGCATACATAATCTATTTGATCAGGTTATCTAGACATCTGGAAAACCTAAGAAAATTGGGGAAATTTAGAAAAAAGTTTGTCCTAAAATCAGGGAAATTGTTAGAAATCTGTCGGGGGAATTATCAGGGAACTTATTTTCCTGAATTTTGTGGCCACCCTGTTTATGCAATGAAAAAACTTGGGTGCTATTAAATTGACTTTTTAACATTAATTTTGTATAAAATGGTTTTTTCTATGCTTTTTGTTTTATAAGTTTTCTGCAAATTTTATAAATATTGCTATTACTTTATTTTTCTAAAATGATTTGTTTCAGTACTGTGAAAGGAAAACCTTCAATGACCCAAAAAGTGATAAATATGCAAAATAGAAATCTGGTAATTTTTGGTAACTCTTCAACCATGAAGAATTTCAATTGTTTTATATTATCTCAAAATAAAGTTGCCAAAAATAACCAGGTCACTGTATTGCAGAGTTTTGCTTATTATAACAATTCTACATAACCCATCAAAGATGACTTTGAAATAGTTAAAAAACACTTACTTTGTATCCTATACTTTGTTTATTTAGAGCATTTAAAGTATATATTGAGTTTTTCAGATTTTATAGAAAATTATTTTTATGATTAAAAAAAAACTTAGTGTAATAACAATTGCAATTTATTAGCAAAGAAAAAAAAAAGAAAAAATTGTTGATTGTCAAGTTTTCTAGCCAATTGCGTTAATGATACTGTAGGTAATGAAAACAATATATGTCTGTTTTGTTTTAAACAAGAAACCTATAAAAGTTACCTCTTTTCTGCTTTTTTTTTTTTTTTTTTTTTAATATGTTGCAAAAGCTAAGAATAAAGGTTTTTTTTTTTTTTTTTTTAATTGATGTTCCTTCTTTTATTATTTACTATTTTGTAAATCACTTATAATTTATTAAGTATTCAATATCAACATGCAAAACATTAAATAGTAGCTTTATCAAGGAAAAAATATCACCTTCATTAGTAAAAAATTTCTTACAAAAAATTAATACACAATTAAAAAATTGCTGCTACATACTATAATCTATATCTGGACATCTGTTCTTTTGTATCACATTTATGATACCAATATTACTTTATTTTGTAGCATGGACTTTTGGTCACGAATAATTTAATTTTTTGCTATATTTGGAGACGGGGAGACAAGGCTTAAATTGGTTTGTATGCTAAACAACCTATTTTTATGCACAATATTGGCCAATCAAGCCAAGACAAACAGCTTAACATGGATTCCGAACCACAATGAATATCCATGTCTAACCCGGGATTCGATCCCGGTAACTGTGGCATGTGAGGCCAGAGATCCAACCACACTACTATCAGTTTGTCTCCCACTGATTAGTAAAAGCTGCAACTTGTTCACTCAAGGTTCCCACGGTCATTGAAAGTCATTAAAAGTGTTTAATATTTTTGAACCTGTTTTCAAGGCCTTGAAAGT
Organism: Linyphia triangularis; assembly: GCA_963978545.1. Lineage (NCBI taxonomy): Eukaryota > Metazoa > Arthropoda > Arachnida > Araneae > Linyphiidae > Linyphia > Linyphia triangularis. Next base: position 85,805,149 of record OZ021726.1, read on the forward strand.
GCTTAAAAATACTAAGAAGTGCTTAAAAGTCATTGAAAATGCTTAGAGGTCATTAAAAGTCCTTAATTTTTGCGTATATTGTGTTCTTAGCTGCCAAAGTTATAAAAATACAACTCGGACTTGCTATCCCCGCGTGACTGGCACCTATCTGCACCGTATTGGAATTCGCTCACGTATTGGTATTACTTATCCTCCAACTTGTAACTTTTTTGGTAGAATGTACTTTATTAAAAATTTATATATGAACATGATACCTGAAAACAAATTTTCAAAAGTCCTTAAAAAACATTACTTAGGTCCTTAAAAGTCATTGATTTTCATTCTGTAATTTGAGTGGGAACCCTGTCACTGAAATAAATTTAGTAAATAAGTGATATGCAAATACGCTAAAGTAATGTTAAATCACTTTTGGAGGTTTTCTGCTCTCCAGAAAACTTAAACAATATGTCTTTCTTAAAACAAGTTCACCTATATTTCATTTGACTTTTGAATGAAAATCAATGACAAAATATATCTAAATTTTTATACAAAATACCTTTTTTTCCCCAATCCTTTATGTTAACTTCGATTTTGTGTGTGGCTGCGTTTGTTTATGGCGGGCTAATCTACAGAGGCCTAATTGACCCCCTTGCCATCATCCAACTGATCTCAAACTTGGCAGATAGATTTGATGTCATTGATGATAGTGCATTCTATTAAATTTTGGGTACTGTCACTAAAAGGTCGGTTTTACGGAATATTAATAAACCAACTTGGCGTCATCCAATCGTTCTGGAATAGCATTTAACTGATAATTGAAGAAATTCTTTCCCAATTCCAAATTTTTTTTAATAAATGAATAATAAAAATGTTTTAATTAGAAAAAGTAAAAGATATTTGGATGTGAGTGCATAATTTCTCATTCATTTTAAATGAATGGATTTCGAAAAGTAGTTTACCGCATATTTTGCTGATAGAGATATTTTTAATATTTTTTAAATTAAATGCTTGTAGTGTGTGCCAAATAGTGCCCTACACGCCAATATCTAGTAACCCACACCAGTGCTATGTTGGGGAACTGAATGTACATATGAGTGGCTTCCAAACCGTCAAAACAATAGGTTATTTCTGTAAGAATGATTTCTCTTTCTGGAGTTGGATATTAATACATTTATGTTCATGCGTATAAGTATAACCAACGCCTCATGCAAGAACCAAGCACACGCTGAGAACAGAAATGGCGCTATGTTAATGAATGTAAAAATTTGGCACTGCATGTAAAGGATTTATATTAAAATCTTTGTTTTTTTATGTATTATATTATTTTAATTGTATTAATTTTGCAATTTCAGGTTCTTCCTGGTCTTTATGTTGGAAATTTCAGGGATGCCAAGGATCAGGATCAACTCCGAGCCAACAATATTACCCATATTATATCCATCCATGACAATGCGAAAAAAGTTCATGAGGTAGAAACTAGTTTGGATGAGTATCTAACTAGAAACTGCTACACCGTCAATGTTTCTCTCATAAATGAAAATGCATTCCCTATTGATGATATGATAAATCATAACTCATTCATTGTTTCTCTTCAGTTTTATTATGTGCTGTCAAACGATGTGTTTTTAATATTTTTCATTATTATATTATTAATTATTTATAATTTGAATGCTTTTTTTTTATTTAATATATATATATGCATATATAAGCACTTATAAAACCAGGGTTCCCACGGTCATTGAAAGTCATTAAAAGTGCTTAATATATTTGAACTTGTTTTCAAGGCCTTGAAAATGCTTAGAGGTGCTTAAAAGTCCTTGAAAATGCTCAGAGGTCCTTAAAAGTCCTTAATTTTTGTGTATGTTGACCAACTTCAAAATTTACAAAAATGCAACTCAGACTTGCTATCCCCTCGTGTCCGCCACTTATCCTCATTATATCGGAATTTTCTGACATATTTGTATTACACATGCGCCAACTTGTAACTGTTTTGGTAGAATATACTTTATAAAAATTTTTTATACAGACATGATGCCTGAAAACAAATTTTTTAAGGTCCTTAAAAACATTAATTAGGTCCTTAAAAGTCATTGATTTTCATTCTGTGATTTGAGTGGGAACCCTGAAAACATACATGCTTACCTCTTCTTCTCTCGTACTATATAAGGTAACTTTTTAAAAAAAGCTTTTAAAAAAAATTAGTTATGTTATTCCATATAGTATAGCTACAAATAAAAGCATTAAAATTATCAAAATAAAACTTAAGTTTTTACTCATTTAAGAGGGCAGTCCTAGTAAAGATTGTTCCCTATTCTCGGTGTGTTACTATCTTTTAGCCCAGTGCATTTAGAGGCTACTTTGCATAAAACCTTGACATTTGGCGAGAAGGCACAAAAATGATCACTGAATGAAATGACATTTATTAAAAACTCGGTAATAGCGTTTAATATATATATTTTTTTTATGTTTGAAATAATTACGTCGAAGCTTGTGCAGTGGCACCACCTGGTTTTGTCTTTTGCAATTTTAATTATCATTTATAATAAACTAGCTAAATACCCGTGCTTCAATACGAAATTTGAACATGCGCAATATTTTAGCTAACTGTGAGGCCTCGCATCGTTGAAATCTCATTCGTGTATAGGACCAAGTTTTTGGCGCTATTTTCGCAGGAAGGTTCATCGCTACGCAAAATCAAGCTTGCTTCGTTTGCTCAAAAATTCAAGGTTCATTGCTATGCAAGCATAGGCTCGCTTCGCTCGCTGAAAGGTTCATTGCTGGGTAAGCATAAGCTCGCTTCACTCACAAAAATCTAATTGCTACGTAAAGACTTAATATTGGAAGCCTCTCCATTGTCAAGAAAAAAAATTCCCCGTAATACAATAATACAACACCCTTTTAAGATTATTTTAACATGTGTTGGTGGAAAGCAAAATTAGAAGCTAAAACTGCTTATGTTGAAACTTTTAGAGATCTAGGCCTATACGAAGTTGTTTTTTGTGAAAAAATCAATTGAAAAACAAATTAAAATTTTAACATTCTTTTTGTCAGTCCAATTAGAAGGCCAAAACTACTTGTGTTGAAAATTTCAGAAATGTAGCCTGATTACAAATTCTTTTGTAAAATATTTATTAATTAAAAAAAAAAAAAAATTTAATAAAAAAATTTTAAATTCTGTTTTTTAAAAATCCAATTAGAAGGCCACAACTATTTATGTTGAAAATTTCAAAGCTGTAGCCCTATTTAAAATCGTTTTGTAATGTATATATTAATTCATTAAAAAAATTAATTAATAATGAACTAAACAAAAATTTAAAATTCTGTTTTCTTAAGTCCAATTAGAAAGCCAAAACTACTTATGTTAAAAATTTCAGAGCTGTAGCCCTATTAGTAGTCGTTTTGTAAAATGATAATTAATTAAGTAAAAAGATTAATTTAAAAAGAACAAAATCAAATTATAAAATTCTGTTTTTTAAAAGTCCAATTAAAAGGCCAAAACTACTTAGTTGAAAATTTCAGAGCTGTAGCCCTATTAGTAATCGTTTTGTACCATATTTATTAATTAATTAAAAAAGAACTAATTAAAATTTCAACGTTCTGTTTGTGATGTATACAGTTAGAAGGCCAAAACTACTTATGCTGAACATTTCAGAGCTCTACTCCAATTTTAAGTAGGTTTCTATAGATCCACAGACAGACACACAGCTTGTTTTATTATTATAGATAGATATTAAATGAAAACAATTTATGTCATTTCATTAGGTGATCATTTTCGTACCTACTCGCCAAATGTCAAGGTGGTTATAGAAAGTAGTTTCTAAATGCACTGGCTAGAAGATTGTAACAGAGTGAGTATAGTGAATGATCCTTACTAGGACTTCAATCCCAAATGTTGTAAAGTTAAACTCTGCTATGAAAACTTGCATCACATATGCTGCTTATTATCAATTGTCTGCCATTGGAAACAAGAATGGAGTAAATGAGAGGATATTTTCGTAACATATTGTGAAATGTTTCAAATATAACATCGCACCAGACTAAGAGGCGACTGCAAGTACAGGCACCTCATCGAACATCATTCTGAATTCTTTATACAGAGTTCCCATGGTCATTGAAAGTCATTAAAAGTGCTTAATATTTCTGAATTTGTTTTCAAGGCCTTGAAAGTGCTTGAAAATGCTTAGAGGTGCTTAAAAGTCCTTGAAAATGCTTAGAGGTCCTTAATTTTTTCGGATGTTGTGTGCCCAACTGCAAAAGTTATAAACATACGATTCGGACTTGCTATGCCGGCTTGAACACCACTTATCTGCACTGTATCTGAATTCTCTGTCATATTTGTACTACGCATCCACCAACTTGTAACTTTTTTTGGTAGAATATACTTTATTAAAAATTTATATACAGACATGATGCCTGAAAACAAATTTTCAAAGGTCCTTAAAAACCTTATTTAGGTCCTTAAAAGTCATTGAAAAGTCATTGATTTTCATTCAGTGATTTGAGTGGGAACCCTGTTATAGGATGTAGAGGAATGTTATTAGATCATGAATACACTGGTCTGGCTAGACAAAAATGGCCGAAATTGTTCAAAAATCGACTTTGGATCAGTCGAATTGAATCCGATTACCATATATGATCAACAGTGAACATCCTTTTTGGCCTTGTAACCCATCACACTTTGATTTTCAATTAAGTAGGTTGAAGGCGATTTGTCTCTCCTGGCGCCAAAATATTTCATCTTTTAAAAGTCATCCAATTTGGCGTTAAATATTACGTCATCAGTGACATAATATTTTTCATAACTTGGCTCATTTTTAAAAAGATCAAAGTATTTTTTGGAGGAGAATAAATATCCTCTGCACTCTTCGTCATTTAAAATTAAAGAGCAGCAGGTTGCCACATAAATAAAGAATGCTCATTGTTTGGCAAGGTATGATGTATTTGGCTATCGGATTTAGTTCAACTATTTCAAAGTTCGAATTTTAAATAGTTACGACCATTTTTGCTGCAACAGACCAGTATATTTATAATCTACTACCAGTTTTTGACATTTTAAATAAAATTCAGAATGATGCTCGACGGGGTACCCAAACTTGCTGTCACCTCTCGGACTGTTAGAGAGCCGATTTCCAAGTTAGCTCATTTCAAAAGACACGTTACTGGGTTTGTGTAAGCTTTGAGACTTAGAAATACAATGAAAGAGATAATAAAATACAAATGGTCTGATAAGGCTTCTGGTATGGTTTATTTGAAAATGCTACATCACGAAATATTTTAATAAAAATATTTTAGTAACTCAATGGATCATTTGTGACCTCCTGAAATATGTCAAATGAAAGATCTTGTTGAAATCCAAACATTGTGACTGCATGTCCATTTGCTACTGCTTTGACTACAAATGCCTCGGACGCATGTACGTGTAAGATATCAGTCTGATCAAATTATGTTAATATAAAACATACCGCGTTGCAGAAAGTTGAGCGGAGTAAAATAAAAATGACGAAAAATTCCAAACAAAATATTATCTTGGTTTATTTTTCAATCTGTTAAAAAGATAAATTTGGAATTTTATAACAAATGCAATATTTTATAACTGATAATTGAATTTGTTGTTATAACTTGTATTTCAGCTGAAGTAATAATTTGTAAAACTATTTTTTAATATAATTTTTTTTACTACAAGCACTAAGTGGCACTGAATCTTTAAATATTTAAAAATATGGCTGAAAAGCCTATATTTTTAAATACTATATATATTTGCAATTTAGCTTACTAAACACTAATGAACATAATTTAGGAACTGCTATGGAAATGAATCTGCATATGAATTCTTTTCTAAAGTATTAACTATTTATACTACTTTCTCGTATAAAATGTTGAACTCTTTATAATTTACTTTATAGAATGTTAATTGCTATAATTTTCTTTATTTACTGTTGCTGTATATTTTTTTTATCAATTGTTAATTTTATAATTTACTTTCAAAAATACTAACTCTTTATAATTTACTTTATAAAATGTTAAGTATTATAATTTACTTTATTAACTCTTAATTTTTTATATTTTACTTTATAAAATGTGAATTTTCTATCTAAAATGTTTTGTATTTATAGGATAAAGAGTACTTATGCATTCAAGCTGCAGACACTCCGGGACAGAACCTGACACAATTTTTTTCAAGGTGCAACGACTTTATACACAAGGCTAGGGCATCGGGAGGAGGAGTACTTATACATTGGTAAAACAGGAGCTTTTTATTTTTCTGAAGAGGTGTATTGTAAGAGATATTGAATAATAACTTAAGGTCAGATTAGTTTACTTAGCTTTGAGTAAAATTGTGTATGTTTGTTTGTGTTCAATGAATTACAGGTGAACAAAAAATTAAGGAAAATAAAGTAAAAAAAGAAAAGACAAGCAATATATTCTCTTGATTTATCAGTCGATCAAACGGTATAGTGGTTAGCGTACTAGCTTCTAGACCGCGAGATTGCGGGTTCGAGTTCCGTGTAAGGCATGGGTGCTTGTAAATGTATGTTGGCTTGTTTAATGATGAATGTTTCGGCGCATTATAGCCCTCGAGTTGCTGACGGCGCCAGATAATCTGAAAACAACCAACTCTTGATTTATCCATTAATTCAATAAAAGGATAATTTGAATTTTATAAAAAGAAAATTGTGGTATTCCTCAAAGTGCTTTCATTGGGATTTTCTTTTATCTATAGTGCTGCCATCTACTGTATACAAACACAACTTCCCAATTTTTTTTGTATTTAATTTTTTTTAACTTTGATTCACAATAAAAGAAAATACATTATGTAAGTGTAAATTATCCCTTCTTCAGAAGTGAAGGATTTAGATTTTAAATTGGCATATCTCTTATTAATTGAGGTTTAGCATAAAGGGAGAATGAGATTTTCACAAAAAAAGAATCACTGCCCCGAAATAATATATAAGATTTTAACTATTCATTTCCTGAGACCTTTTAGAGTTGTAATTATGCAAATTTAAAGTTGTCGTTTAGCTTTCAAAATTTTATACAGTTAAACCCCGTTAACTCAAAAGTTGGTGGGGCCGAAGAAATTGTTTGCATTGACCGAACTTCGTGTGAAAGGAATAAATTAATGTTAAGTTTTTAGAACGGGGAACTTCTGTTACTTCACGTTAAATGGGATTCCATGTTAAGGGTTTGACTGTGGTACATTTCATTTCTGATTATTAATTATCTTTGTATGTTATGTAATATGCAAATTTTGGTGTTTCTATATTGTAATTCTATAAATTCTGCATCTTCTATTACATTTCTCATCAATTTCTGTATTTTGTGTTATGTAAATTCTATTTATATAGACATATATTTTTTTTTTCACTTGACCAACCCTGTTGGGCCTTGAGCCTGTTGTTGGTCTTAAAATTTGTATTTGTATAACTAATAGTATGTAGATATTTACTTTTGTAAGACTCTAGTCTACTAACTTAATTTTCATTACACTCAACAAAATATAAACTTATTAAAGTTTGTTGACAAGTTCTACAAAGAATACTCGAGTGCAATATACTTAACCCCTTGGGTACGGATTTATTTGGGAAAATTCTTGCGTTTTGAACGGTTGGTTCAAAACAATAAAGGAACTTTAAAGGAATACAGCCAAACAAATTATTTTTTAAAGTATAGGTAAACCAACCGATGTTTGACTTAACCAATCATGGCTCTTGTGACATTAAAATCTATCCAATCAAACTAGTTTGAATGACGAATTAGGTTCGTCATTATTAACAGGCAAAACAAGTGCATGACGAATCTCAGCCGTCAAATGTACCCAAAGGATTTTTGGTTTGACGTCTTAGACACGTCATCCGCTCCTAGGGGGAAAAAGTGAATGACGTGTCTCAGACGTCAAATGTACCCAAGGGGTTAAGAAAGTAAGTAGTACTTTAACAATTGTCGTCTTTTTAGCTTAGAATGACCAATTTTTTTAGCAAGTTCAATTTCTTTTGATGGTCTCTAAATAGCACTCTCTTAGGCAGGCAAACAAATGTTATGTAACATTTATCATGTATGTATTTGCATGTATGTATGTATTATCATGCATGTATTTGTTACATAACATGTTATGTAACAAATATCTGAATTCTTTCCAATTCAGATATTTAGTATACTAATTGATTGGTAAAAGTAGGAAATAATTGATTAATTAAATTAGTGTTACTCCATAACTAATCATTTGACTCAAGACTACAAATTAAAAAGAAGCATATTTTTAAATCCTTTATATTAACTTGGATATTGTGTGTTTGTGTGGAGCTGCTGGGCAATTCTGTATAAGCCTAATTACCCACTTGCCGTCGTCTGATCGAGCTAAAACTTGGCAGATAAATTTTATGACAATGACAGTGCATTCTATCAAATTTGAGGGGCTGTCACTGTTGTTAAAAGGTCGCTTTTACGCATGTTTTTATAATCGTTTTTGGAATATTAATAAATTCCTTTTCACTGATCATTGTTGAAACTCTTTCCTGTTGCCAAACTTATTTTAATCAGAATAACTAAAAGATATTTGGTTGGTTGTATTCAGATTATCTGGCGCCGTCAGCAACACGAGGGCTATAATGCGCCGAAACATTCGTCATTAGACAAGCCAACATACATTTACAAACACCCATGCCTACACGGGACTCGAACCCGCAACCTCGCGGTCTAGAAGCCAGCACGCTAACCACTATACCGTTTGGTCGGCAAAAGATATTTGGACGTGAATGCATAAATTTATGATGGAGTGTGGTCTAATTAATTCAATGTTATGTTTCATATTTACTCTGGATGCAAAAATTGTTTTAATAATAATACGCAAAAAGTATTCATTTTTAATAACTACATTTTTAAACTTAATTTGCCACATATTTTGCTGATGGAGATTTTTTTAATATTTTAAAATAGATGCAAACATCAAGTACATTCCATTGATATAGATAAACAACTGGATAGACTGCTCCATTGTCAATGCAAAGAGAAAAGCGCGCCGGGGATTGCGAAGCTGGTGGGAAGATTAACCAATCACAGTTCACTTTTATAGTTGAATTGAAAAGCGAAAAACCTTGTAAAATGCTAGAGTAGATATTTTTTTGCACACTATTACTAATTAAGATCTACTATTGACATTTCTGCTGTGTACAATCCAAAATTTTATTTTCAATCCTCGGCAATCCGTATTTTTTATCCCACCAACAGCTTCATTTTCCCAGCGTTAAGCAGTCTATCCAGTTGTTTATTTATATCGATGGTACATTCTGACAACAGAATCGGCTATATGTTAATGAATATAAAAATTAACAATGCATATGAAGGATTTGCATTAGAAACTTTGTTATGGGTTATATTCTTTTATTCATTTCAAACACATTTGTGTATCTTACAAGAAGTATTTTAATATTTCAATTAACGAATGGAAAAGTGGCCAAAATTAGCTTTTGCATTCTTGACAAATGTTAAAAGTGCATGTCTCATATTCGCAAAGCTTGCACTTGTGAGTAGCCTATAAGACGAATGTTTTGTTGTCTAGGGTTAATATTATGTTTTAATGTTACAATATCACACTTTATGTTATGGCACAGCCTCTTCTATAACATGCGTAAAAATGTCCTTTTGAATGAGGAACTTGCACAAGTGAGGAAAATGAATATTTTTTGTATTTTCTAGTGTTATCCAACGAATATATTTGAGCAGTGCAATTATTTTTTATCTTCATGCTTTCAATTAATCGAAAATCGAGTTTGAAATTACCCAAAATCAAGGCAAAAGTCACGTGACCAAAAACGCATAAAAAAACCGTGACTTGGTTACGCAGAGATAAAGTCGCAAAAAGGAGAAACCTGAGTCACTCCTCGTCTAAAACAGGTTTTAGACTGGTTCATTATCTGCGCGTTGACGTTTCACGCCAAAGTGGCTTCTCCCCTCCAAATTGCAAAGTGAAAAACTAAATATTTTAACTATCTTGCCTTGCCTTTGCCTTGAGTCTCTTCACGCCTTGTAGGCGCATGAGGCCGCAATTGTCGAAACCCAGTCCCTCCTGTTCAGCGCTGCCTCCCTGGCAACAGCCCAGCTTGGCCAACCGAGATTGTCTCTTTCCTTCAAGATCATTCGCCTCCACGTCAGTCTTGGTCGTCCTCTCTTCCTTTTACCGTCAGGAGACCATGTTAGGGCGATTCGTTCATTGGATTTGGGGTCCCTTCTAAGAACATGGCCGACCCAATGCCATCTTTTTCTCTTTAGGTCATTGATTAAGGGTTTATCTGCTGTTTTGATATATAAATCACGATTTGAAATTTTTTGCGGCCAATAAATTTTCAGAATTTTTCTTAAACATTTAGTATGGAATGCGTTCAATTTATTATAACTATCTATGTGAGCTCAAATTTTTGAAAGAATTGTATTGTTTTTCATGATTTTTTCTCTACTTTAATTTAAAAATAAAACCAAAAAACGTGAGAGTTCCTCATTGTATCTGCTTTTGTTAGCCTTGCGGGTGTCTCTCGGAGTGTGACTATTGCAGCGGCCTACCTGATGTCCGTGACGTCACTCAACTGCAAAGATTCCCTCAAAGTTTTGCGAGGAGCAAGGAGCATCGCCAATCCCAACTGTGGGTTCCAAAAGCAATTACATCAATACGAGTTCCAGAGATTATCGGAGGTTTGTAACACTCTTTTTGTGTCTCTGTAGATTTTTGAAAGTTTTTTTTTTTTTTTACGAATATTATTAAAGATGAGTTGTAGTCTGAGAAGCGAGTGCAAGTTTAGCTTCCCCATCGAACATCATTCTGCATTTTTTTACAGAATGTGGAGAAAAGTGAGTAGATTACGTATCCATTGGTCTGCCATGGCAAAAATGGCCGAAACTGATCGGAAATAGACTTTGAATGAGTTGAACTAAATCCAATTGTCAAATTTGTCATAATTTGCCAAATAATAGGTATTCTTTTTTATTTGGTAACCCATCGCTTTTTAATTTTTAATTAAAAAAGTTGCAGACGATTCAAATATCTGGCAATGGCTTATTTCTTTTTAAACGGCTACATCTTTTAAAAGCGGGCCAAATTGACAGTAAATATTTCACTGATGGATACGTTACCAATAGATATGTTATCTACTAATTTTTCTCCACATTGTATAAAAAATTCAGAATGACGTTCGATGGAGTACCTAAATTTGCAGTCGCCTCTCGGTCAATTATTTTATAATTTTATTTCTATTATACTATTTTGTTATTATACTGCATTTAATATACAAAACCGACAACCTACTGTAGGCTAAAGATCCATCTATACTTGTACAGTGAAATGCTATTATTAACTATAACCCAATGCAGGTCCAGCCAGCTTTTTAAACTGTTTAGTCCTTTACAATATGTGGTATGGTCAGACAGATTATTCAATTTATTAATTGCGGAATGGTGAAAGAAATGTTTCCTGGTCTCTTTTAGTGTAAAGTTTATTGCACTTTTAGGTTTTACTTTTTGTGTATAGACTTTCAGCTGTGTTTTTTTTTTTCTTCTTTTTGTGTTTCATGTTCATTCATATAGAGTTTTCATATTTTTTTTTGCTTAAAATTGAGTGCATTATTTATTATATTAGTTGTCAGATTACAACTTCAACTGTCAAAACTTTTTTGTTATGTATAAGTAAGAGATGATTGTTTATGATATTTGCTTTTATTCCTTTATTTATTAATTTTACAAAGTTTTTTTTTTTTTTTTTACCTTGAAAATTTATAGCGTTTTATTTCATTTGAATACCTATTTCAGTATTTACTTATTACTAAGCTGTGTCTTCCGAGACTAAGAAAAAATATTTGTTAAAAGTACTTCTGTAATTTCTCTGTACTTAATACTTCTGTATTTTCATGCTATATAACCTTTTGGTACGTTGTGGGTGTGTCCAACTAACAATTTTTGGCATTATCTATTTTACATTGTAAAAACACAAAGTATACATTTTAAAATTAATTTATTTGTTGTCTATAACTTGAAATTACAGCAAAAATATATTTTGGGGTGAAACTCATTGGATGCTTAAGGGTTAAAATAATGTTTTTCAGCAATAAGTCCAACCCTTTTTTTATAATTGTGTATTCCTTTTCCTGTTTATCTTTGAAAAATTCTTTCTATACATTTTCATACGTTTTACTTTTTTACAATATAAATTGAACCATATGTATTTTATAACATTTCATTATAGTGAGGGAATTTTTATTAAGTTCACATATGATTTTGCATCTCATTAAAAAAGCTCAAAGGCTCTGTCTTTAAATACCCATAAATTCATTTTAATTACGAGTCTATTCTTATTTTAATTTTGCAAGTCTAAAAATAATATTAAAGGGATGCAGTACCTGCTCTATTTCCAAATTTTAAATCTAAGCTGCACCGAAACATTGATTTTTAGTCAAATTGTTCAAAAATTTCTTTAGTCATTGTCTGTTCCAACTGGAAATTAAACAAATTTCATGGTGAAGCATTGTAAAATAATTTAACCATTATAAATAAGAACATAATTTTTGTTCTGTAATTAACTAAAAGTAGAAAATGCTATACAATGTTTATTGTATTGCATTTTCTACTTTTCATTAATTATTTTACTAATAAAAAGTGTAGACTTTAAAATGATAAGCAATGCTGATAGTGTTACATTTGTTCCAATGCAATTTTTGGTTTCAAAGTTGTTAATCATTGATAGATATTGAAAATTTTATTGCTTCAAAACTCTGATGTTCTATTCTGAATCTTTTTTTTTCCCCATTTGCTCCAAAAACTTTAGGCTTGGTAACTAATATCACCCCATAAATTTAAAACTTTCTTTAAATTATTATAAAATAATTCTATACTATATATATATATATATATATATATATATATATAAACAGTTCAACCAACACAAACATTCTAAATCCTTTATATTAACTTTGATTTTGTTTGTGTGTGGCTGCAGGGCAAATCTGTGCAAGCCTATTTAACCTATTTGTCTTCATCTGATTGGGTTGAAACTTGACAGATAGATTCAATGTCATTGACAATGCATTCCATCAAGTTTTGGGCGCTGTCACTGTTACTTAAAGGTCGCTTTTACTCATGTTTCTATAACCGTTTTGGCCTTTTACTAATAAATCCCATTAAACCAATCATTGTTAAAACTCTTTCCTGATGCCAAAATTCTTTTAATCAGAATAAATATAAAATATAATTGGGCACGAATGCATACATTTACTATGGAGGGAAGTCGAATCAATTCAACTTGCGTTGCATAGTAACGCTGTAAGTGAAAGAATTTTGACCAATCATTTGAAACTCTTCCCTGTTGCTAAAATTGTTTTAATGGTAATAATACAAGCAAATTTATTTAGGTAGAAACAAAAATCAAATGGCGCAAATGCAGCTCAATTGTAAAACTTATAGCCAATAAATTACAAAAAGTAAAATATTAAATATGGAACTGGTGGCTACGACTGGTTTCTCATCAGGGGGTTCAACCAACCAAAAAACCCCAAGAGGCGTTTCTGAAAGAGTACGTAGAGTAGCCACAGAACCGGGAAATCAAGGAAATATCAGGGAGCTTTCTGATTCTGGAAAAAATCGGGGAAATGTCAGGGAACTTTTCAAAATTTCATGAAAATCAGGGAAGTTTTGTATTTTTTAAGGCACTTTCATACATATTTTTGGTGCTATTTACATGGAGATTTGTAAGCCATTAGAAGTTTAATGTTACAGAATAATTTAAACTTTTCATTACCAGCAAAACTATTTTTTTAAAAATTGCATATTTTCTCTTTAGCATACATGTTCTATTTGATCAGAGTTCTAGACATCTGGAAAACCTAAGGAAATTAGGGAAATTTCTAAAAAAGTTTGCCCTAAAATCAGGGATTTTTTTTAGAAATCTGTCGGGGAATTATCAGGGGACTTTTTTTGCTGAATTTTGTGGCCACCCTGGTACGGCCAAAAAGGCACAAAATGTGAATCTTGAACTCCGACCACACACGAACAATGAGAAATCAAAGAAATACAGTAAATGAAGTATGCAATGCAATGAAATACAAAATAGTCCTGAGAACTTACCCTCTGAATAAAACCCGAAAATAAAGTAGAAATTTTTTTGTAGTTTATGACAACACCTCCAAAAAATTTTCCTCAGAAAAATAATCACGTTATTCCAAAATGTACAATTTAAAGGTGCCATCTTTGTACCAAAATAAAAATTGAAGATTCCTGTTGGTATTTGGGCGAGCAAACTATATTTTATGCGGATTAATACAAAATCCGTGTAGATGTAGTTTGTTCGTCCCTCTACCGGGAAACTAGCATCCCTCTTGCAGACATGAAAGTGGGAAGACCTGTGTGGTTCTGTCTGATGTTGATAGGCTGTGTGCCGAATTGGTTCTTAGTGAACTTTATCTCCGTAGTTCGTTAATTGTCCGTCCTGTTATTAAATGTGTTTGTCTACCCTACCTCATGGACTATTTTTTATGGAAAAGAACAACAATTCCAAAAGATTAAAATAAAATAGAAAATAAAAAAATCTTTATTTTCTGGGGCTACTCAGTAAAACTTCAATATCTTCCTAATTAATATAAAATCACAAAAAATTAAATCTACAAAAATGTTTAAGAAAATTATTTTAATTTAAATTATTCTTGAAAATTTAACTTCATTAAAATCCTCACACATAGATCCTAATGCATATAAGGGATTTATATTTAAAAAATCTGTTTTTAAGGGTTATAATTATCTCGCATCTTCCTCACGCAGGAGCGTCGCCGCCTCCGCGACCGCTACCCCAAACAGACATTCCAGCTTGACGAGAAAGAGTGCAAGAAACTGCTGGTCATCTACCACGCGACCACCAAGTCCAAGGAGCCCTGCGGGGGCATCTGCAGGCGCTATGGACCTCCCCCCTCTCCAAAGAGAAGGTCCCCACATCGAGATAACTCCCGATCTTCGTGACAGGGGACCAGGCCTCCTCAGAAGGCAACAACACTAAAGTAAATGAAGTTGGATCGAAAGTTGAAACAGTGTACTTGGTAGTCTAAAAGAAATTGCATTGAATATCATTTCATAAATATTGCGTGACATGCTAGGTCGAATTGGTAAAAAAGGATTTTTTTTTAAAACGATGTTCGCACGGTTCTTGAGAATTTATTTTTGGTGGGTCTTTGTTTTAATACTTATTTTTCTTCTTGGGTCCTTAAATTTTGATTTCAGGCATCTCATTTGTCCTAAAATTCCTAATATTCCTTAAATTTTTGTTTATTCCTTAACCCAATGACGGTCATGCACGTATATATACGTCTTAGGATCCCCAGTTTTTCTAGCAATACACAACATTTTTAAGTTTATAAATAAAAGTTAAAATACTATATATTTTAGATATTTTTATTAGGATAATAGTCTATAACCTATCTAAATCAAAATAAATAAAAAATAATTAAAAAAAAATTTGTATTTGAATTAGAAATATAAATTAAAAATTATTGCAGGGAAAACAACTGGGGAATTTCGCCCATTCCCATGACCGTCAGTGGGTTAAATTATACTTAAATTGTTCACTGATTCCTAAAACAAATTAAAAACACTGAAAAATTGGTGGAGCAGTTTTATCTTCTTTGCTTTGAATCGCTGATTTCCAAGAACACTTCACTTCTTTTTTACTTCAAGTGTGGATCAATCTTAGACATAGAAAAAAAATTGCCCAAGTTATAAGGGTAAAATTCTCTTTAAATGTTACTTAAGTTCTCTGTCTATCAACGTTGATTCTTATTGTGCAGAAGTCTCATTTGCTCTAAAATTCCTAATGTTCCTTAAATTTTTGTTTCTTCTGAAAATTGTACTTAAACTTTTTGATAATTCCTAAAAAAAAACCTGTCAATTTATTGCCAGTGTTGAAACATGCCTTGAATTGAATGTCAGTGTTAGAGGCTTGTATCAGCTTCAAAATAAATATCCCTAAATTTTCTAAAATTACACCTAAAATTTTTAGAATTATGCCTATAATTCTTGCTTAATTTTTTTAGAAAACTCACTGCGTTTTCTGAGCTTACTCTAGAATAAAACCCTTCTGTTTTTTGCGTGATAGTTTGTTCTTGGAATTTTTAAAAAGTAACCAAAAGTGCTTAACAAAAACAATTTTTGTTTGTCGAGTGCTTAAATAATTGAATATTTCCTTTTTCTTTGTTTTAAATATGTGCAATTCAAGGAAATTAAGAATTAACTCCACTATAATGACAAAAACTAAAGCCCTTTATGATCTGAGTTGTTACTATTAACTTTGATCAAATTTAGCTCTAATTATTTTCCTTTCGATAATATAGATTTAACTGGTATTCTTTCCAATATTACTAAATTTACTATTTTATTTGAAGTAAAAATATTCCTTTTACTCATTTTAATTATATTTACACATAGCTAACATAAATTTATTGAAACTTAAAAATGATCTTGCATGCCACGTAATACTATGAAGAAACAAGATATTGAATAATTTAGGAAATTTTCAATAGGTACTAAATTAGGACCTTTCGGTTTTTGAATGTGTTATGGTTCCACATTTAAACCTCATGATAGAACAATTAAATTGGATAAATTTGATTAGATTAGACTTTTCTATAACTTCTTACTAATGTGTGAAGATAAAAAGGTATTGAAAATGTTGTTTAACACCACTGTATAGAAAGGTGAATTCAGCTAATCAGTCAGTATATAAAAAATTAATTATATATTATCTTATTAAAGATATGCTGTCTATTACTTTGCTTTATAATATCGTTTAATTTTCTGTAATTTGATTTTCTTTTTGTAATTTGGTGATGTTTAGTAAGTTGGTTTCATTACTCTATTTTTAAATTTTTTTATTTTATGCACTTGAGAAAATAAAATGCTTGAATTTGAAAGAAAATGCACATTGTTGCGCAGTGTATAGTTGAATTTTTATTTTTTTGTGTAACGGAAAGTAGGTGGTAGTGCGATGGAATCGAAATGTTTTTAAGAGTGGATTATTATTGAAGATAAATATTTTTCTAGAAGACTTTTGTAAAGATGGTCAAAGAATGCATAGAAATTATTCATATTGTTCCAAAGATGTATGTTGTTTTCTTTATTTTGGAGGTTTTATTTGAGTGGGGAATTTATATTTTTAAGCAATATATATAATTTACTTTCGTCATATTTTTTTCAATGCTTGTACAAAAATAATTTTAAAGTGTAAAGTTGTGTCACTAACCATATAAGATAATGCGTTTTTGATATGTTTTGAGATTTTAGAAAAGAAATGTCACAATTTACTTTTTTTTTTTATGTTGGCATAAAAATATTTAGCTCCATTCAATTTCTGACAAAACTTATTGATGCTGGACTAATCTTAAATATGCGTAATAAGTTTTTGTCAAATGTTTTTACTGTGTTGAGACTTCTAAATTTTAAATTTTGGTAATTTAGGGAGTTCCTAAGATAGCTATACCAGGTATTAATTCCTTTTTTTACGTCTAGAAAAAATTATTCTTGGTTGTGTTTCTTTATAAATTTGAATCCCAACTGAAATTCTTTACATATCGTTGTACTCTTAAAAGGTTTTAGTTTCAATGTATGTTGTATGTACAATTTGTAATATCTTATTGTTATTAATGAATATGAATTCTTAAAATTAAATATCTTATCGGTGCATGCCCTTTATTAACAGCCACTTAATAGTTTTAATTCTCAAATCCTCAAACATAAAATTTCTACCAATCCTCTATGTTAATAGCAAGTTTAAATTGCAAATTGAATATTTATTTACATATCATTATTTTATAATAATATTTTAAATCTAAATTGGTGTTATGCTTAATAGTTTTCAAACTTTTAGAAATGTGTTGGTCTTAATTTAAACCCCTCATTTTGTACATGTTTTGCCTCATTAAGATAAGAGATGTGAAATGTACATGACTATTATATATTTACAGTCTTACTGTAAATAATTTATATATTACAGTCATAACATATTATCAAAAACTTAATTTTAGAGCTAGCGGATAATTATGTCTTTTCCAAGACATGTTGAAAGATTCGGGTGTGTTGTGGATTTAACTTGTTAATGGCTGGTCAAGCTTTGATAATTTGACAGAAAAAAAAAACCCTCTGCCTTCTGTAAAGTCGCATTTATTTTATTATTGAGAATTCGTTAAAATTATAGTATCTAATGACGGTTAACTTGTAAAGTATAAATGCAGAGCATTTTTTAACGGAGAGTGTACTCCAGTGGTAAAAATGTTGTTTTAATTGGTATATCACTTCTGCAATTTTGCTAAATAAAAACACGCTTTGTCATTACTCTCTGCCTGTAAATAATTATGATATATTTAAAAGTGCCTTTTAAACCTATAGTTTATCCACAATGTGTAAATGCTACTAGAAAGTGCTTATCTGTGTATAGTTATACGAATAAACATCGAAATTATAAACAGCAGCTTAAAAGGTGCATGTAAACAAAATTATTTTTAAGAGGAAGTCCCACTGAGGATACTTCCCTACACTTGCTATGTTAGAAACTTTTAGCCCAGTGCATTTAGAAACTACTTTCTATAACCACCTTGACATTTGTCGAGTAGGTACGAAAAAGATCACCTAATGAAATGACATAAATTGCTTTCATTTAATATCTATCTAGAATAATAAAACAAGCTATGTGTCTGTCTGTGGATCTATAGAAATCTACTTAAAATTTTAGTAGAGCTCTGAAATTTTCAGCATAAGTAGTTTTGGCCTTCTAACTGTATACATCACAAACAGAATGTTAAAATTTTAATTCTTTTTTATTTAATTAATTAATAAATATGGTACAAAACGATTACTAATAGGGCTACAGCTCTGAAATTTTCAACATAAGTAGTTTTGGCCTTTTAATTAAACTTTTAAAAAACGAATTTTAAATTTTTATTTTGTTCTTTTTTAATTAATCTTTTTACTTAATTATCATTTTACAAAACGACTATTAATAGGGCTACAGCTCTGAAATTTTCAACATAAGTAGTTATGACCTTCTAATTGTATACATCACAAACATAATGTTAAAATATTAATTAGTTCTTTTTTAACTAATTAATAAATATGGTACAAAACGATTACTAATAGGGCTACAGCTCTGAAGTTTTGAACATAAGTAGTTTTGGCCTTTTAATTGGACTTTTAAAAAAACACAATTTTTATTTTGTTATTTTTTAAAGTTTTACCTTGACATTTGGCGAGACAGTACAAAAAAGATCACCTGAAGAAATGACATAAATTGTTTTCATTTAATGTCTATCTATTATAAATAAAAATTAAAAAAGGCAAAACCAGGTGGAGCCACTGCATTGGCATGACGGAAGCATTTCGAATATGAAATAAAATATATTGGAGGCTATTTTCGAGTTTTTAATTTATGTCATTTCATCAAATGATCCTTTTTGTATTTACACACCACATTTCAAGGTTTTATAGAAAGTAGTTTATAAATGCACTGGGCTAGAAGATTGTAACATATCGAGTATACGGATCCTTACTAAGACTTCCTTTTAATTGAAATTTATGTTATTGTTTACAGTTAGAGCTAAGGATAATTGATTCTTTTACATGTATATTTTATATATATATAATTTTGCAATACATACTTAAGCAACATGAGCTATACACTAAGTTATGGGTTTTCTTTTTCAAACTCTATATGAAATCCTATTGGTTATAACTTTATTCCTTAATAGAACGATAATATAATTTTTTTTGTACAGAAATTTAAAACAATCTTATTTGGTATCAATTAAAGTATGTATATTAATCTGCTGAATTATATTTTTTAAAATTATTTTTTTATTATTAGTTTTTATTTAAATTAGTATAATCATAATTTTTAACTTTACTGTCAAATAATTGCCACTAACTATTTCTAACTTCAAAACACATTAATTAGTCAAATAGGATATTTTCTTCAAGTACCTTTTTGATTAATTTTTAATGTTAAATTTTAAACAGAAAACATGCTGTTTTTTTGTTTCAAACATCTAAACTTTAGTGTAGAGCTCATGCATTAAATATTCTATTTCAGCTTAAGAACTTTATTAAATTATATATTTATACCTAACTGAAAATTAATAAAATGTCTGCCTTAAACGTATTAAAAGGCAGCAAATCGCTATAGCTCTGCATGAAATTGTATATTAGAAATATGTATAAACTTGCGTCCTAATCAATTATAAGCAGCTTAACCAGTGTCCATTAGCTTAATTTTCTTGTAGTAGTATCATTAAGTATACAAAGTGCCTTTGTGTAATACCTAATGTTTATTTCTTTTACTTCCAAATTTAAAAGTATTGTCGAACTTTATGTATGTATACCGCACTTTTCTGCAATGTTATGCACCTCTTAAAGTTTGTTTACCCATACTTGGAGAGCAAAAAGTCTTACCTGGTTTAAATAAAAATCATTGTGTTCAGAATATAGATTAATATTTTGATTTTTTGGAAATGGTAGGTCGGTGCATATATTTTAGCTTGTACTCTGTACTAATGTAGTGAAAAGCTTATACAAAGGCAACAGTCAATATTCTTCGATAAAATTAGAAAGGATAAATGCAGTTTTTTTCAAACGGAAACTATAATTTATTTTTCCTTCTAAGGCTGACAAAACTTTTCCGAACAACTCACTATCCAGCTTTGATTAATACAACTTTAGATACAGCGATAATGCAGGTACAACGAAAGTAAAGAAAAGCTCCGTTCCTTTCAAAGCAGCGCCTAAAACTTTATCCAAATAAATCCAAAATTTCATGCTGCAGTCATATTTATATTACCACGTTCGAACTTTCTTGAAAAATTCAATGAACCAATCACATGATGGTCCAATTGATTTAGCTGTTGCCACCTTTTTCTAACCTGTATTATTGCTGTTAACTTATAACATAAAATAAAATAGAATTTCAAAAGAAATGTGTCACTGTTAACAGTTATGTACATAAAAATTGTGTAACAATATTGAAATTTAACTAGAAGTACTTTATTCAATTAGAAAAATGCATTAATTTGTTTAGAAGTTCATATCTTGGCAGCAAATTGTGATATCAGATTAGAACTTGGATATTTGGTGGCAAGGTCTCGCGTTAAATTTACCAACTTAGCGATAGTTTGTTTATAAAAAAAAATTCTCAAATAGTCGGGTTTGTGATCACTTATCGTCTTAGCAGCTGTTAGTTAAATTTAACATAGGCAGATATTAGTTATTAAACTGAACATCTTGGTATCTGGACTCAAAATACAGTAATAAAAACATGAGTAAAAGCAGCCTTTTCCTATCGGTTACTGTCCAATCCAACTAGCTTATGAACATCAATTACTATAGTCGAATTTGATAAGTACCTATTTAGAAGCTCTGTTAAGTCAGTAATACACTGACTACTCTGTAAAGTTAGGAATAAAGTCACTTTAACGCTTTCCCTGGAACGCTAAACACATATTTTTGTAGTCTAAATTACCGACAGTACATACTCCTAGGTACAAAGAGTGGTTGCAGAACTTCACTAAAGTAATTAATGGGCATAAGGAAACTTAAATACTGCATCTACTGTTTTGAAAGATCTGTTAGTATTTATTAGTAGTTACACGATGTTTTTTAAATCCAGGCAAGTCTTTCTGCTCGCCGTGTATTATTTAATTAGGTTTCCTATGATAGCAACCTACCTAAGGTTCCGATATGCTAATCTTACCTATAAAATCTTTGTACGATAGAAATTAATTGATGCAAAGTATTTTGCGGGATTCACTCAAAGCAATCGATAGTTTAAGAGGACGCAAGAATTGATCCTAGGGTGAAAGATTATCAGTACTTAGCTCTTCGTCTTTACCGAGTATGTGTTAGGTGCCGAACATGCTTTCGGTTTATAAACCTAGGTTATCAGTAATTGTTAGTATAAAGGTTCAGCTCTAAAATTGCTGCTCGTTTTAGTGATAGCCAATCTAGTCATTTTAGATGGTTGAAAAAAAAAAAAAAAAGTACGATTTCTGTGATAAGAATATCTGTTTTTGTGGACGATTCTATTAAAAGGCTGAACGAAAGATTAAAATGTTCACAGCTAAAAACGAACTTTCGTTATAAAGTTTTTACTCTTTTTAAATGGCCTTGAACAGAAATGTTGATTATTTTGTGTGATCAGGGCTTATATTGTGAATGTCGGTTGTTCTGAGAAATAAGAAAAATATCTTTCTTACTGTTGATGAAAATTTGTTTTCCACACTTGTATAAAATGTTGTATTCCTCAGCATTATTTTCTGTTTTTATTTACTTATTAAAAGCCATGTGAAATTATATAAGTTAGATATCTGCAATATGGCACTAATTAACTAATTTGGATGTAGGAAGAATTATTTCATAAAGGTAACTTGTATTTAATTTGAATTTGATCAGAATGTTCAGTGCACACATAGTTATACTGGAGATACTTTCTGGGAGGTTTATTTTTAGTGTTTTGTAACAATTTCCTTATTTAATAGATAAGATTTACACTCTCATCTTGCTCAAATTCTTTATTTAATATATATTTACAATTAACACACTATTACTTCACATTAAAAAGTAAATTCATATCAAACTTTTTTATTTCTATCCTGTTTCTAAACATAAACTTTTATTTACTCTTAAGAATCAAATCATAATTTACATTAGTTAAGCATATGTGAGGATTTTCGGAAAGAAATCTCTAACTTTGAAATGACATAAACAGCGAATGACATAAACATCACACCGGTTTTCAAAATTGATTAATGATAGTAAATTTGATGACGTCTGTTTATTGTCCATTTTTATTTGGACGGATTTATTAATAACAGGAATGAGATTTTTCGCCTTTTGGCAGATTTCCACTTTTTATGTTAAGTTTGCCTCTTTTTGTCCCCGTTTTCGAGGATCCGTGTTCTTACCGATCTGAACAAGTTCTTCCCACTAAGTATACTTTTTCTCATGTTTGGGTAAAATATTTTCCTTTTTAGCTCCCCTTTCCTTGCCGATTACTTCACGAGCGCTAGGTAACAGGGATACACTTCGGCTGTGCTTGGTTTTCAAATGGTACTGCCCTTCTACGATTGGTTATTGAAGTCACGTGACCATCTCTGTGTTTTGGCTTAAAATACCTTTCGCATACAAGTTACGTTGAGAATTTTTTGCTCGCGCATGATTTCAGTCTCTTCGCCAATCTCATCCCTGTAATAAACATGACTGGTGAATATGGCGATACTGAAAATCAATTTGTGTGTCATCTAAAACCACTGCATTCAGCACAAGTGACCATTTGGGCAGCACTATCCAATAAATGGATCATAACGCCCTTTCTTATGAGATAAACAATTAACTTATTTCACAAACTGTTTTTTCCACTATAAGTATACTTTTTCTTATGTCTAGGCAAAAGATTTTCTTCCATAGCTCCCCTTTCCTCACCGATTACTTCACAAGCACTTGGTAACTGAGATACACTCGGCTGTGATTCGGTGTATTTAAAACAACATTCCACTTGTCTCTATTACGTCGTTTCAAATTAGGGGAGACCTTTCTGAAAGAGCCTATACTTACAAAGTGGAAGTTGCATAGTGAAGTTTTTAATACTTGTATTTGACTAAAAATAAGCATCGGGTCATTTTTGGAAATAGCAATAATCAAGAGTGATACTACTAAGAAGTAATTCAATTTTTGTCTTCAATAGATCTTTTTTAGGGTTGAGTAGTTTACCCTTGTCACTGCTACTTGTTATCTGCTTGCATGTCAGATTTCTCTGCTGCCTGACCTTAAAATATAGACTTGAAAATACTAGTGAATCATTTTATTTATCCAATATAATAGATTATTCAATTTTTTTTTTATATTTTTAAAAATTAAAAACTGTTATGCAGTTTTTTATATACAACTTTCAACATTAATAAAACTTTCTTTGAAGTATCTGAAACTTAGAATTCCATCGAGTATGATTAGCAATGTTTTATTCATTGCTACTTTTAAGAAAACTCCACTTTTCTTAATTCTAATTTAAAAAAAAAAAATATTAATAAATCCTCATCCAGAATTAAAACTACTAACAAGCAGTTAAAGAACAAAGTGATACTTTTTTTATAATTATTTTTGCAACAGTTAAAGTGCACTCCCACTTCATTTGAAGTCACATTTTGTTTCATAACTTATAATGTTAAAGTTTTATAGTTAAATACATTTCTGATAACATATACTTTCAAAACCCTTTCTATTTTAACAAAACAAACAAATTCAAACTTGATTTGCACTTCTAGTGGTCCTTAAACCTTTCTGCACAATAAGTCTTGTACTTAATATTGCTAGGCGAACAATGCATGTATGTACATTTATTGTTAAGAAGTGTTTTTTTACCCTCTTTGTAATATTTGTTGTGCATGTCAACTTTATGTCAATGTATTGTAGAAAAAATATTTATATTAAACAAATTACTGTCAAAAATATTAAAAATTGTATAATATCATTTGGTTATTTGAGAAACGTCCAGAAACAATCTGAAAGCAACCTTCACAAGTCCCTAAAAACTGCTCTGGCAGTTTTATTGATGAAGTGAACTTTTATAATTCTCGATGTTGTACAAGGTACTTGACTTTAATTGAAATTCAATTGAAAAAATGTGAGATAAATTTTTCAAATTACTTATTGAATTGTATGACCAATTTTACGTAAAAACTTTAACCTAATTTTGTTTTATCTGGTTTAGTATTGAAATTTGTCAAATGAACACTAAGAAGAGAGTTGACTGATTTATGCGAGGCCATATTTTCTTAAAAAAACTTTCCATGAAATATGTTTAATTAGATATAAGTGTTAAATTTATTTTTTCAATCTGAAGTTTATTCTATTGAAAAATTGTGTTTGAATTGAAAAACCTTTTAAAAAGGTTGATTTCTTTTGTTGTTTGTATTTTTATCTGCTAGTTAAGTACTGAATAAATTTTACAGTTCATTTTTGTTGTCTCCCAATTTTTTATACTATGAAATTCCTCAATTCTTTTAGTAAACATGGATACCCAATTGTTTATCCAGAAATTTATAAGAAGACTAGCTGCATGGGCCCCACGTTGTGCAGACCTGTTATTGGTGTACGGGTCCCAACACCCCTTTGAGAATATTTTAATATCTGTGTTTGTCAAAAGTCAAATTAGAAAGCCAAAACTAATTACATTGAAAATTTCAGAGCCGTACGTTTATTAGGAGTCCTTTTGTAAAAAAATTCATTAAAATTTTAACTTTCTGGTTTTTAAAAGTGCAATTAGAAGACCAAAACTACTGATATTAAAATAAATTTTAGAACTGTAGCCTTATTAGAAGTAGTTTCATAGAAAAAATTAAATTAATTGAAAAACCAATTAAAATTTTAATGTTTTGTATTTCAAAAGTTAAATTGGAAGGTCAACACTACTTATATTGAAAACTTCAGAAGTGGACGTCTATTTTAAGTAACTTTCTATAGAGACAGAAAGACAGACTTTTTGTTTTATTATTATAGATTGGAAACAGGCCTAAACTATTCAAAACATGCTAAAATAATATGAATATAATTATTGCAGGATATGTAAATTTGGGTTTTTCTCTTGACACAGTGTTTTGATTTGTCAACATTTGAAATTTGTAAATTACATACATTCAAAACTACACAAATAACTTCATAAAGCTCTTTAAAAGTATTTAATTCTATATGACTAAACTTAAAATCAGAGTTAATCTATAGCCATTCGACTCATGGACTACGAATTAAAAACAAGTATATTTTTTCAACAAATTGGTGTATCTTAAGAGAAGTATTACATTTAAATTAAAAAAATAGAAAGGTGGTAGAAATTAGCATTTGCACTCTTGGCAGCTGTTAAAAGTGTAGCGGGAACATCTTGATTGCGCTAAACTGGCACGGATGGATAATATATAAGAAAAATGTATAGTTGCCTAGGGTTAAACAAAATGTTTCATTACCAAAGTTCCCACGCTCAATAGAATTGCTTAATATTTTTTAACTTGTTTTCAAAGCCTTGAAAATGCTTAAAAGTCCTTATTTTTTGCGAATGTTGTGGGCACGACTGCAAAATTTATAAAAAATACAACTCAGACTCGCTATCCTTGCGTTCTGCAACTTTTTTAAATTTCTGTAACTTTTTAGGTAACATATACTTCATTAAAAATTTATAAATAGACATACCTGAAAACAAACTTTCAAAGGTTCTTAAAAAACATTCAGGTCCTTAAAAGTCATTGATTTTCATTCTGTGATTTAAATGGGAATCCTGATTACACTCATAGTTTTAAAGAGAAGAACTGCTATTGGTACAAATAAAAGAGTTTAGTTAAATTTCTGCCAATTTTTTAGTGCAAGGTAAAAGCTGTTTACTTAAAATACTGTTGATATCAATCACATATTAATTTTACAAATCCCGTTACCACAAGCTTGAAACTATCGTAGATCAATAAAATAAGCCTTTATACTATCCAACATAGAGGAGGTGATTAATTACTTCTTCAATTGCATCTTAAGTTTTATTTCAATGCAAATTTCAATCAAGATATAACTATGGCATATAAAAGAAATTAAAAATTCATGTTGAAGAAAAGGATAAATTACTTTATTTTGTACTAAATACATTTCGCAGCAACAAATCCAACTTGACATTTGATTTTTAACTAAAACGTAGATAAATTTTACAAGTATTGGACAATGAATTGTATTAGAAATTTGTAAGAGATTACATGTACGGATGCAGATTTTTTTAAGTATCCTATTTTTGGAAAGCTTTATAGCAAAATAAGAATTTTCAATATATTTTCTAGTGCATAGATATATATGAAATAAAAAAACAAAAAACTAATGGTTACTACTAAGAACAAGTTTCTACCATAACAAATTTATTTCATTCTAACTACAAACAAATTCATTTTTATTTCTCATTGTGCTTTATTAAGCTATGAAAAGATATATTCATCTCTAAAGGCATACCTTTGAAATATAAGGCAAGCAACAATGCCCGAGGGTTTTCTAGGTAAAAATTGTTGCTTATTGATAAAAAAATTAAAACAAGAGTTTCTATATTTGAAAACAAGCTTTTTGGTCATAAGGAAAACCTAATAAGCTTAGGCCCTGTGCATTTTACATATTTACATTGCATAGATTATTTATCCGTGTGTATATAAGAAACTGCTACTTTCTCTAAATTTGAATCCCAATACACATGGACTGGACAAGAAAATTCTTTATAAAAAAAGTACAAAATAACAAATTACCAGCAAAGTAAATCACAATCCTCTGGTAGAGAAAATATGATTGATTCACAAACACTTGTTTATAAAATACAGACAACCTGCTCAGAGTTCAAAATTGCACTGATAAAAAAAAAAGTAATACTTCAAAATGTAAGACTACTACAAATGAAATAAAACAGAAGAAACTGAATCTTGAAATCCACTTAACAGGAGGTCCTAGTAAGGATAATATACACTATGTTATTACTCAATACATGCTATGTTACAAGCTTTTAGCCCAATGTTTTATAGAAACCACTTTCTATAAAACTTTGACATTCGACGAGTAGAACGAGATTACTCATTGAAATGACATAAATTGTTTTAATTTAATGTCTATTATAAATGAAAATTGAAATAGCAATCAACAATACCAGGTGGATCAACTGCATATGCATTGACACAAGGATTTTAATATAAAATCAAATACATTAGACATGATTTTCGAGTTTTTCATTTATGACGTTTCATTAAATGATAATTTTCGTACCTACTCACCAAATTTGAAGGTTTTATTGAAAGTAGTTTATAAATGCACTGGGCAAGAAGAATGTGACACAGCAAGTATAGGGAATGCTCCTTACTAGGACTTTCTCTAAAGAGTAAAAAAATAAATAAAGTAGACAATTGTTTGAGCAACAAGGGTTTTAAAATAGAAGTGCTTGTATCAGCTTAACAAAAATTATAAAATAAAATTTAAAAAAAAAATACTAGATCACGTTTTTAAAACAATATAAGAATTTTACAATGTATGAGATAAAGGATCAATTATGAAAGGTATGATAATTTTAATAAAAGTTAGCATTAAAAAAGTAAAAGGTAGCATATTTGTACATAGCAGCCAAATTGCAGTACAATATTAATTATAATATTAAAATTCAATAATTTAAACATATTACCAGAATGTCAGCATAAAAGCAAACCCAAATCTGGAATTTAATATTGTTTTACAATGAAACAAATTTATTAAGTAGTGCTACTTAAAATTTAAGATTTGCAGTACTTTAACCATAGTTATAATTTTTTTTAAGTGAATATAAAAACCAAGAATGCATAGCATTTTAGAAATAATACTTTAGGAACATTTATAAATTTTTAACTTCTAAGAATTTGCATTGAACAATTATTCAACCATTTGCAAACCAACCAAATATCTAATTACCAAACTCGTAATATTTTTAGTTGGAAATATATGAGCAACTGTATGAAGACAAACAGCTAATGAACACATGCAACATGAAATATTACTTGTCATACCACATACACTGAAAAATACACAGTAATTAAATACTGTAAATGGCCAAAAATATAAAAGTGTTGGTCGACACACAAACAATCCAACAAGATGATAATAGGGAAAATTATGTTATTTTTTTCATTAAATAAAAATATTTTCTACGAAAGCTTTTAAAAAGATCCCGATATTCGCAGGCTTAGATCTTACAGCGTTCCAAATAACATTTTAATTAAAGTTTCATTATAACTGAATTTATTTTACCATTGTTATTATATAAATACAGTACAAATCATATTGTAAATTTCATATGAAATTCACCTGAGAAGTAATTGAAAGACGTAAGTTTATATAAATTATTTTTTGCAATTTTATAGAGTATTATTCAAATACTATGAAATTAGAAACATCTTATTTTGTTTCCAAATACTGGGTTTTTTCGTCTCTTACATTATAGGTTTAAATAACAGTTCCAGATGTGTTTATTTGTCTGATACGTTGCAAAATCTTTTAAATTTCCTGCATAAATTTGCCTCACTGTATTTCAAGACATCTAGATGAAAAACATTTTGAATTTTCTTGATATTTTCCAATAGTATCAGGCTGCATACACTTTTGGTAATTTTAATGTAATTGATTTAAAACAAAATATAAAGAAAACTAAGATGCACAAATGAATTTTATATATTTTCAAAAAATATTAAAGTTATTGACGAAAAATATGATTTCTCGATTTTGTGACATTTCTTTTTATTGTTTTTTAAGTTACTAAAGAAAAAAAGAAAAAACAATCAGGGATTTCATGGCAATCAAAAAGTTATGGAATATTTTTAGAATTACAAATTTATCTGATGTTCTTATTTTTCCTGAAGAGAAACCCTGTATTTTTTTTTTTTTTTTAAATTTCAATTGAATTATTTGTAATTTTCTCCAGCAAACATAATATTTTAATGACTTTACAAACACATTGCAAATTTGCAACATTTGTCATATCTGTCAAAACAGGTTTTAGCCAACAATTTAATAATAAATAAGAGGGCGAGTCAAAAATGATCCGCAATGTTGACATAACTCTTCTTACATTGTGCATACTGACTTCTGTCCTCGTTTATTTTAATGTTATGTTGTTGTGGTCTTGCTATGGAATTTCGAACCTAATTCTTCCATTTGTCTTCCTTTTATTGAAGGTAGATCATGGCCACTCCATTTGAAGTTTGCGCAAAAGAGGAACAATGAGCAGTGATTCATAACAATAAAATAAACGAGGACAGTATGAACAATGTAAGAAGAGTTATGATAACATTGTGGAACATTTTTGACTCATTTGGTAAATTTTACCATTCATGTTTGCAGTCATGTGTATATGAATACATAAAATTTTCTTAGAATTAAATACAATTTGAGAATCTGTCACATTGAATGTCATTAGTAATAAAACCAGAAATTGTTATTATAAATGTCAGTTAGAAATGTTTCAAACTAAGCTTGTGATTGTTTTTCAAACTCACACAACTTTGATAGGTGCATCAAAATTGTCTTTTTCAATTTGTAAAAACTAGAAAGTATGCATTTTTATGGGAGTCGAAGAATATTTTTTTTTTTTAATTCTAAATTTTTTTTTTATCATTATTGTAAAAAATAATAAAAATATTTCAAAATAAAAGGACACAATTTTTTTGTTTCTATCAATAGTTGAACTTAAAATATTTAAGTTTTTGCTACATGACTTGGACGTGCTATCTTGTAATTTTGAAACTGTTTTTCTCGGTAATGGCTTTTTGTCCTTTTTTTTAGTTTAAATGGATATAACTTAAAAACTACATGTTATAAATATCTGAAATTTTTTACAATTATTTTTTGTATATATTTCTTTAATTTGCCTTAAGGAATTTTGTATTTTGATTTAAAATTCTTAATTTTTTTTTTTTTTTTTTTTTTTTTTTAAATTAGCATACTATGGATTTTATATAGTCTTGGCACAAAATATTTTTTAAATTTTTTTTCTAAATACCTTATTGAAAAATCCTGAAGATAATTTATGATATGAATTAAAAGAAGTAATTCAATGCAAAAATAAAGTGATTTTTTAAAAAAGTTTTTTTTTTTTTTTTTTTTTTGATTGGAAAATTTAAAACAGTTTTGTTTTTTTTGAGTTTCAAAGAATAATACAGTAGTGCTTTAAAAAACGTTAGAAAATTATTCTAAAAATAAAATTTTTAGTCCTGAATCCCCTTAACCACTTTAGGCAGTAGTTCCATTCCAAATAAAATATTCCAGACAAACAACCAAAGATAAACTTCCAAGGTGAAAAATAAATAATTCTATTCCGTTCAATCTTCTTGTACGTCTTACACTTTTAATTCAAACAAATCCTTTTTCATCTAATACCTGTACATATTCCAATAATTATTTTCTATGGACAATACAGAGAATACTATAAACAGCGATCTATTTCTTCATTGATCACTACATTACTCCAGTCTAAAGAAATATCGTCTAGGTGGTTGTCGAAATCGTTGAGCTTCCGGTACATTTTCGAGTGGAGAAGCGCTGAAGTTACGCTCAGTGCTCTGTGTCCTTGTTCGAAATGAACGCTGAGAAAGAAACATTTTGAAACTCAGTATATAACATTTTGAATAAATAGACTGTACTAGTTACAGCTGGAACAGTGAGTTTCCTAAAAAAATTAGGTAGGAATTTTAGGGACAATTCCAAAAATTTCAAGAATGTTTAAAGGATAATTTTCCAAGAGTTTAGGGATGATTCTTCAAATTTTAGGGATAAATCAAAAACGCATATCCAGTTAACACAAAATCGCTTTATGTGAAGTAAAAGCAGCTCTCCGTACTTAAAACTTAACGTTAATTTATTCGTTTAACACGAAATTCGGTTAACGAGAACAATTTCAGCGGTTCCATCGACCTCGTGTTAACAGGGTTTGACTGTATTTCTTTTGACGCTGATATAGGCCCCTAACACAGATTATTTTCAAAGCTTGTTTCAATACAGGCAAAAAAATTAAAATTTTCAAAATTTAACTTCAAATAACTTTTTAGCAAAATAACAGTTATATAATTGAACAATTACAATATTTTGACAAACATATGAATTTAATTAAATTCACTTTTCTCATCTGGAGGAGTATCTGTTTTCATGCGGATTTTTGGAGAAAAACCAAGGAATTTTCAGGGATTTTAGTTTTTTGTGGGAATTATTGAAAAAGTAAGAACATTTTAACAATATAAGGAATTTTAGGGTAAATGCGACCGCTGTAATTAAACAATTATAAATCTTAAACACAAACAGTCAAACACGCCAGTGCAAAATCCCATTTAATGGAAAGTAAAAGCAGTTGTCTGAACAATGAAGCTTAAACTTAACGTTAATTTACTCTCCAACAGGAAATCTCACACAATGAAATCCTGCTTAACCCATTGACGGTCATGCACGTATATATACGTCTTAGGATGCCCCGTTTTTCTAGCAATACACAACATTTTTAAGTTTATAAATAAAATTTAAAATAAGATATATTTTAGATATTTTTATTAGGATGATAGTCTATAACATATCTAAAACAAATAAATAAAAAATAATATCAAAAAATTATGTATTTGAATTAGAAATATAATTTAAAAATTATTGCAGGGAAAACCACTGGGGAATTTTGCCCATTTCCATGACTGTCAGTGGGTTAAGGGGGTGGGGGGGGGGGATTTTTTTTTTTTTTTTAAATGAAACCTTGCAACGTTTCATGATGCAGCAGGATAATGTCTCACGTGCTTTATATAATTTTAAGCAGGCACACATTTTTAAAAACTTGAAGCAAAAATCAATCAATAATAAATTATTACAGTGAAACAAGGAAGGCCAGAAAATCTACTCTCTTTTTTTTAGAGTATGTGCTGTATAAGCAATTTCAATTACAGCAGAAGCTCAATTAGCAAGTGCTCTATTGCAGGATGTAAATGTTATAAATCTAGAAAATCAAGCAATGGTAATAAATAAATCGAAGATTTTTGTGAAAGGGTAAAATACCATCAAGGTATTAGTTAGCTATTTTTCACTCTATATAATCGAAAGGATGAAGTAATAAGTACAGAAATTATGAGTAGTAAATATGGTCGCAAAAATAAATGAGAAGAACATGTATTTTAGGTATAAGAACTATATTCAACCTATTTTGGATACGCATTTCTGGGCAGTGGTTCTAGAAAAAACGTGCTTGTGTGTGAGAGGAAGTTTTAAACTCCTTTCTATCACTAGTTCCTGTTTCAACAATGAACTATAGCTCCTGTTTGCCTAAGTCAGTTATGATATGTAGTTCCATTACTATTGTAGACTGCCAATTAATAAGATCTGTGTAGTATTTTTTACCTCAAAATTAATTTTTGCTCAAAACTTTGTTTGTAAAACTTTTTGTATCCTTTTGCTTGTCAAACATCGAATATGTTTTTGTGAGTCAAACAATATTTCCAAAAGGAGATGTTTTGAGCAGGGTTGGAAAAAAACCAGGTTTTTTTACAAAAAAAAAAAAAAAAAAAAAAAAAAAAAGGTTTTTTTTTTTTGTTTAAACCGTTTTTTTTTAAAAATCCCTTTCTAATTACATGTATACATATTTATAAATAAAATTTGACATTAACTATAATAATTAATGTTCAGATAACAATCAATATTCTTTCTGAAAATAATTTAAACTAAGTAAATACACAATTGTTGCTACTTATGTGAACATTCAAATCGTATTAAATTGTAATATTTTATTTAGAGATAATATTCTTTAAATTCATTGTATACACTACGATATGATGATAATTGTTTACTGGATAATGCATGGAATATTGCCCTTAGATTCATAAGTAATGGTGATATATTGTTCAAAATGATATTTTTAAGGTTTAGAAAAAAGTTACTAAAGCACCAAACCTCTATTTCAAAAACAAATTTAAAATGCAGCCTACAATTTAAGTTTAATTGATAATTTTAAAACATTAATATATCTATTAGATTAATATAAAAACTTACTGTTCAATAGTCTTTAATTACAAGATTTATTTTAAAATAAATTGTAACTTATTCTATTCATATAATTTTTCATTTACAAAATCATCACTCAGTCATGTTATATCAAAAAAGTATGATTAATTTAGTGAATTATTTTCTTAATAGTAGAGCTCCAAAAAAAAAAAGAAAAAATTTTCTCAACATTTTGCTGTAGTTGCTTTTGCAGTAAGAATTACATAAACTTCCTTCAATGAATCAGCATTAAACTTTTTATAAAATTTTCTTGCATTTACCATCATTCTATAACTATTATATTTTCAATAAATTCCTTTTGA
This sequence comes from Linyphia triangularis, assembly GCA_963978545.1. Classification (NCBI taxonomy): domain Eukaryota; kingdom Metazoa; phylum Arthropoda; class Arachnida; order Araneae; family Linyphiidae; genus Linyphia; species Linyphia triangularis. Next base: position 85,839,027 of record OZ021726.1, read on the forward strand.
CAAAAATATCTTTGAAATGAAGTGTACACAGGTTCCATGATTATAAGACTTGCAAGCAAGCCTAATGAAATTGTAATTTCTATTGATCTCAAGAATGATTGAAATTTCGCTAAACCATGATCATGACTGAATTTGCATTTTAGCTGAACTATACTATGTTATAACACGTACAAATCTCTGCAATAGCGTAAGTGAGGGTTAAATCGGAGTAATACCCGATGAAAACTAGCATCACTCAACACAATTCTTGGTGATAACGCTCGCCATAATTAAGGAAATACCGTCCATTTCAGTTCAACGCTCAACGAAATGGCCATCACACATCAATGTAAAAGATGCCGATAGGAGCTATAATAAGAGAGAAAAATGCGGGGGAAATGTAGAGAATCCATCGGTGGGTTTGGGGAAGTTAGAACGTATGCAGGTTCAGAGGTCGGAATTCAACTCGTTTGAAGCAAGAAAGAAAACTTCTGAGAGAAGGAGAAAGTCTTTCTATCCCTAATATCAATGGAAAAATTGTAGAAAAACACTGATTTTCTTTGAAATTTGTAAAAAAAACCTGGAAAATATGATAAATTTTTTTAAAAAAAAGAAGCCGTTTGGAGGAAGGTATCACATCCCTGTAATATGTATACATGTTATTAGAAAAGTATTTAAAAAAAAAAACCTGGTTTAAACAAAAAAAAATCTGTTGTTTTTACAAAAAAAAAACAGGTTTTTTTCCAAGCCTGGTTTCAACTTGCTAAACCGTAGATGAATTTACTTGTAATTACAGCCTGACATATTTTCCAATATTTATGGTCGGTGTTCAACTTCTTAAAATCAACTTCTGGAGAAACACTACCCATGTTATTGTATTCAACAACTGGTAAATCTCGGCAACTTGTTAAACGTTTTCCTATTGGACAGTAAAAGAAGTACGTCAAGAAATTGCACCATCGGGAGTAATCATAACTTTCGTAAGAGTTAATTCGTTTAAATTGAGTAAACAACTGCTTGTATCGGTTATTTTAAAGTTTTTTCGAATAATGAAATTGATCAAATAGACTTCAGTATTTCAGGCAATACCATCATAACCAAGACCTAGAATAGTTTTCTCATCAATGCAGCTTTCTTCCAAAACTGTAATGATAATACTAGATTTTGTCTAAAGCCACTGTCTGGAGTTGCGTGTTCAAACTGCGTGCAGAAGTGACATGACTAACACTTGACAGGGCTCCCACTCATTCAGAAAGATTTGGAGCAGGAAAAATCAAGTTTTGGAGCAGGAAAAATGTCTTTTGGAGCAGGTAAAATTAAATTTAGGAGCAGGAAAATGACTTTCGGAGCAGGTAAAAACAATTTTAGTAGCAGGAAAAATGCCCATTGTAGCATGTAAAAGAAACTTTTGCAGAAAAAAAAGAACTAGGAAAAAAACTAAAAAAAAAAAAAAAAAAAAATTGTAGCCGAAAAATAAATTTTGCAGTAGAAAAAAAAAAAAAAAAAAATTGAAGCAGAATTACCCTAGAAGAATGTCACTAAATCGGCGTCGCAAATAGCTGCTATTACATTACCATAGGCCTTGGCAAAAACGAATATAACACTAACATAAATAACGGGATAGCACCTACCATACCATCGTTATCTTGGTAATATCGGCATAAAATCCGAGTAATATCGTATTTTTTTTAAGTTACCAAACAGTGTTGCAAATCTCGGCAATATCTGCTATTACATTACCATAGAATTCGGCGAAAACGAATATAACACCAGCGTAAATATTGTGGATAGCACCCACCATACCATTGCAATCTCGGTAATATCGGCGCAAAATCCCAGTAATATCGTATTTTTTTAAGTCACCAAACAGCGTCACAAATCTCGGCAATAGCTGCTATTACAACAGTGTAAACTTCAGCGAAAATGACTACCACACTTGCGTAAATATTAGCGAAAGCCTTTACAATATCGTCAAAAATCTAGACAAAGGATATTACGTAAGTTGAAGACTCGGCAGTAATGACCATCGCTAAAACGTACATATCGGCACAAATTTCGGTAATATTGAAATTTTCTCGGTAATGTTTGTGCAAGATTCGGGAATACTGGAAGTTAATAAGAGCGCAGCACTTTTCGAAAATGACCGTCACACCAACGAATATATCAGCAATAGCACCGAATAAACCGAAGCAATTGTCAACAACAGCGCTAATATATTGGTGAAAGACTCGACGAAAATGACCATGCAGGAGATTTTTGTATTTGGCGCAATTGGAGCAGGTCTGGGACCCCTGACGACGTCATTTCATAAAATGATATTTCCAATATTTCAAAATGCTGTACTACTATACCTAGACTATAAATAAAATAATTGGAGCTAACCAAAAGAATAAGTTGAAAAATGAAAAATATCAGTATTTTGGAAAAAAAATACGGTTTTCATCGAGAGTCGGGGAGACCTAAATGTTAAATGGCAGATATAATTTTTTTATTACAGTTAATTAATATTCAAAACTTAACAATTTTATTCTTGAAAATAAAATTTTTCTTTATATTTATGTTTAAAAAAAAAAAATTAAATATTCGTTTTTGTCAAAAAAAAATTTTAAACTTCAGGTCTATTCTGGCAGACCTAACTATTTTTTAATTGAACTAAAAAATTTTCGGTAAATATAAGGCAACTTTTTATCAAACTTAAAATTTTGAATTTTCCCAAAAAGTTTTTTTTGATACGCCGTAATATGCAATGTAATTAAGAATAAATAGTTCTATAACTTTATTATGTGGTTGTTTAAATTTGAAGTTTTGCGGCTTAAAAGATAAACAAGCATTATTCTGTGTTTCTGAATGTCAAGAGAGTATTTCTTGTGATAACTTTTTGGGAGGAAATAACAACAATTTGTAAACTGATTTTGAGAAGAAAACAAAACCAAAAAATTCTTGACATGCTGACTGACAAATTACTCAAGACTTAATTTCACAATTGCTCCTATTTTGAAATTGTATTTCAAAGCCGCAAAAAGAGGAATGGCTCCAAGACCTCAATAAAAAAGTTGTTTTATGAGCCGCTGATCTAAGAGTTTGGCTCAATTTGAGAAGAAAAAGTGGCAATGCTGAATTTAAATTAAGAATTCGAAATTAAGGTTTTAGAAGAAAAAAAACTTATACCTTCTTGTTTTACATTACCTGGTAAATCAAAAACTATTCTTTCAATATTTTTTAAACCTTTCAAAATATAACTGTAAACATTATTTGTAATAGATATTTCCAGAAACGTCATAACTATTGTCTACAGTCTTTCCACTGAAATTACAGAATGAAAATCAGCAACTTTTTAAGGACTTTTAAGGACCTAAATAATACTTTTAAGTCTTGCATTGGAATCAAACTCAACATTGGAATTATGTTGTTAGGTTGAGAAGTTTTTAATATCTATACATTGGAAGAAATTAGGTACAGAGGGGATTTGATTCAGCTGTTTAAATTTTTCAAACAGGGGGGTTTCAAGGGTTTAGGAGTTCAATACAAGGGACCGGACAAGAGGTCATGCATACAAGCTATTTAAATTGCATCTTAACTTGGAGAACAGGAGATATTATTTTCACAATAGAGTAATTGATAAGTCGAACAATCTGCCGCACCACATCGTAAATTGTACCAGTCAACATTTTTAAAAGGCAGGTGGATCTACACTTCAGAAAAGTTAAATTGGACAAATCATAACGAACCTTGCGTCTGTAGTTGGTTGTCATTTTTGTATTTGTATTTTGCTTCTGAGCCTTGAGTTCAAAAGTGAATGCCTTTGAATTTAAATCATGAATAGTAGTTAACAAACATCATGGTTATATTATATTTCACAATAAATTTAATAACTAACCAGAAAGACCTCAAAGAATTTTGGAAACATTAAGTTTCTAAAATTCCTTCTGGTTGGTTTTGTTGCAAAAAAATGTTTAGTTTAGGGGCAAATGGTTTATTTTAAAATAATTTATATTAACTTTAATTTTGTGTGTGTCGATGGGAGGTAAATCTGTGAATGCCTAATTAATCCCCTTGCAGCCATCTAATCGGGATGAAACTTGGCATATAGATTCGATGTCGATGACAATGCATTCATTCTATCAAATTTTGGGGCTATTACTGTCATTAAAATACAGCTTTTACAGAATACTAAGAAAAAAACTTGCCGTCATCCAATCAGGTAGAAATAGCATTGAACCGACCATTGTTGAAATTCTTTCCTGTTGTCAAATTTTTTTTAATAAACAATAAAATTGTTTTAATCAGAATAAATTAAAGATATTTGGATGTAGATGTTCATTATTAATAAATTTTGGAATATAGTTTGCTGCACATTTTGCTGATAGATATGTTTTTAATATTTTAAATTAGATGCAAACACCAAGCACACCGCTGTTTACAGAATCAGCGCTGTGTTAACTAATATAAAAATTTCAATGCATATGATTTATATTAAAAACTTTGTTTTTATGGGTTATATTAATTTCTGATTAAAAAATTGTTTTCCATAATACCTGTTTTTATCTTTTAATCTCCACTTACTATCACTGAACTGATACAAATGAAAAGCTAGGTCGTCACAGTCAAGTGACATCTTTTGGTTGTCTACCTACAAACAAACAACAGACTATTAAAACACAATTTCTTAAAGGTTTTTCTCTAAAATAAAATATTATCAAAACCAAATCTACAATATGAATACCAGAAAGGGTAGAGAAAGAACAATTAATTTTTACTTTCTTGTTAATCAATATTTTAAAAATATGCAGTCATGCAAGCTATTAGATTTTATTTAACACATAAATTAAATATAATTTGTTAGTTGAAAAATAAATTTTTACCATAACAAGGCAAGCATCAGAGAAATTTTCATATATTTTATCAGCAATACGGTAAGCAATAAAATCTGGGCTGTATGAATGAAAATTAAGACATTAAAATAAGTACAATAAATATAAGTGTAGCTTAAAAATATTTTTTGAATTCTATTGGTAATTTGTTTTAAACATTGGCATTTCCCCTAAAAAGGAGAATGTGTGGTTATAGAAATGAAATTTAAGATCAGATTTTGTGTGGAAATTGTATTTTGTATAAAACTTAGGGGGAACTAAGGATACTTGACACAATTTTTAGATTTTATAATACATTACTTATGGGTGTATAAATGATGTCTACTTATACTTCATTAAGTATTACACAATATTTATGAATGTCTTTCTAAAGTATTAATTGCAAAGGTGGTAAAATATGAAAGATAAAAAACCTTCAATTTGAGTCAAGTATCCCAATGCATAGGGATAACTTGACCCACTCCTTAGGGATACTTGACCCAAGTTATATTTGGTTAAAATTATAAATGCATCACTTTTACAAAACATAACAGTATAACTCCCATTAAGTCCAAGGTTAATACTTTTCTATTCTTATTCAATACTTTTAAATTTTCATTAGATGGCACATAATGTTAAGTTGGTGTCCATTTATAATTTTTATTAGCTACATAATGTTAATGTGGTATTCACTTTCAGTTTTTATTGTAGAAAGCTAAAAATATTAGCTAAAAATAAAGCTATTTCTGTTCTTATACAAGTTCAAGAATAAGTAAATAACTATTTAACTGTATATGTAAACTTGTATTCAAACCCAAAAATTTTTATTCTATCTTTTTTCATAGAAAACTCAAGTGGATGAAGAGAACCTGAATTTGGTTAGGTTTGTATATCGTCAGGCGATTTGTACATTGAACATTATAAAATAGTTTGAAAGGAGAGTAAACCGATACACTCAATGGTTTCAGTCGGTGAAAATAATGTACGATGGCAGGCAACCATATATAACTTTTAAGAATATCAGAAACAATACCTTTTTATTAACTGAACGTCTTAAAAAGAAAAAAATATTGAATTGTAATTGTATTGTAAACAATTGTGTATTTTATATATTTCTCTCACAAACAAATGCAAAAACCTTTTACTCACTTAGAATCTTTTATATGTTCATTAGCTTGATAATATCCAGCAATAACCAATGAGTGATCTTTACAATACTGATCTACCTACATTTAAAGTAAGACAGTTACACAATTAGTAATGTTATGTTGATGTGTTTATGTGTACCCGTCATTCACAGTCAAATATACAAATATTGGATACATGCATGTCATAAAATTTATCATATTAGAATTACTATATGGCTCTATACATCATTTAAGTTATAAAAATTTACTCAGATTTTTTTTTTTCAACTTCATATTAGCATATTTCTGTGTATATTAACAATATTACAGGGTTCCCATTCTTATTGAAGAAGGGACTTTCAAGGAACTTTTTAAGAAAATCCAAGGACTATAAAATTACAAACTTTAGACATAAAAATACAAATGGAGGCGGAGATTATCAGTGATCGCTTAAAAATTCAAGGACTTTCAAGTATACCTCATCCTTTTTTCAAGAAACAAGTTTCATCAAACAATTTTCAAGGACTTTCAAAGACCCTGAGAACAATTACAACCAAAGCAAAGAAAACATTTCCAATTAAAATTTATATATATAAATCAGTTTATATATCAAAATTTTGACAACAGGATAGTTTCAATTATAATAAAGGGGCATACATAAAATATGGTCACACACAAAGAGGGAGGGAGAATTGTTAACATAAAACAGCGCGCAATTATGGCAACCTTATGCAGTTTGCTTGTCATTAAAAAATAGCGAAGGCTGCCATTTGTTGGCAAAAATCACCTTGGCACAGAATCTGTATCGTACTTGGAATTTTAACCAAATAGGGTTGTTAAATATTGATCTTTATTGTTGTCGGAAATAAACGAACATGTGAACTTATTTTAATTTTAATTACACCCAAGAACTTTAAGGTGTGACGTCATTTTTACAATGAATATAAATTTGTATAATTTCAGTTTTTAGTTTAGTTTAAATGGCAACAATGATTAATATTCTGTTGTTCTTTTTTAACTGTTTTTTAGAATAAGCCATTTTTTAGTTGCCTATGTGAGAGTTGGATTAATAGAAATGTCGAATATTAAACTCGTTAATTATTTTTCTTAATTGAGTCTGATCTTGATCTTGACATAACAGACTACGACCCAGTAGTGAAAATTAGTCGCAATTTAGGACAATTGTCAAACTTATGAACAATTGACACCAAATTCGTTTGGCGTTGTTTCCACACTTACTAGGAATAGACCAAGTCTTCTACTATTTTGACATTTGAAAATATTTTGCAATAATTAACAAAATTTTTCTTGATTTTTTTTACTCTAACATGTTTCTAATTGAGTACGGGACACAAACTCTTCAGTGTAGAATCAAAAACAATGTTAGGTATAGCCCCAGAAGCAGAATAATATATAATGTTCTGCAACGGGACTTTCGACAGTTACAAATGTTTTGCAGACATTTTTTCAAAATTTCCAGTATGATATAAAAGAAAAAAAACGCATAAAATTAATACTACACATTTATTACAAAACGATGACGAAAAAAATTATTTTTGAAACCAAGGCATACATTCAAAATTTGTAACTTTATCAATGACCTTCAGCAAGAAAAGCGCTCCAGAACGGGAAACGGACACGTGATTGATCCCCCTATGAACGCGGGAAGTTTTTTTAAGAAACTGAAGCTCGGGGAAATGTTGTTCCGAGAAAATTGGGGGGGGGGGGTTAAGGGTGGACAATAAAGTTGTTTTGTTCTGCAGAACATGTCATCCCGTAGTTGAAATTCTTTTTCTCACTCGCGGGCATTTGTTCCAAACTTAAAATTGTTCTGCAAGGACTCTGATTGTTCTGCGACGTACGTCACAGTTTTAGGCACTTTCTACTTTTGGGGGTATAGCATTTAAATTTTAAGAACAAGTTGAATATAGTTGAATTACAAGAATTAGAGGCTTAATCCTAGTATAGGTAACACAGTGGATTTGGCGATGTATGGCAACAATTGGGGGGGGGGAGGTAGGTATTTACTACTTTCGGGTTACGATTTTCTATGTTTTTGCCTACACCAATTCTTGGCGACAATTGTAAAAATGCTATTTCGGCCTTGGCAGCAGTTAGACGACATGCGTCATTCAAGATCACACAAAACGTGTTACGTATACTAGTATTTTAATGAGTTATATATAGTAATGTAGCAAAATCAACAACTTCGTCGACTACGATGAGCATGAAAATCACCAATTTCACAAATTTATGGTTGACTACAGTTTAACATTTGAATCCTTTTTAACAAATTAAATCTTTATATCATCTTACCTGCATCATAGCAACTTCTAGCATTGGAGTTAAACTCAAGCTCAAATGAAATAAAGGGATACTGTCGATTATATTTACAGAGCCACCGTGATCTTTATTTCTTCGTTTTTCAGCTAAGAATATACCATTTACAGAATGGTGTGGATATTTCATAGCATGCAAAAGCATTTTACTATAGGCCCGAACATCAATTACAATATCTGCCATTGTAAACTTTTATATGATTTGGTTCCGATATCCGAATAAAAAAATTAATAACAATTAATAGAGAAGTAGTAGAAGTAGAAGTGAAGGACACGTAATAGAGTTTAGTTGAAACCAGTGGTTGAAACGCTTTTACTTATGGTTTAAAGTGAATTTGCAAAATATACATAAAAATTACTTATTCTCTTTAATGGTAAAATACATTTTTTCATACAAAAATGATCTTTGAAGGTGAAATACTTTTTAGTGTATAAAAAATTAGTCAAGCTTATTATAAGTTGTACATTCAAACAGGATACCAACAACTAAACTACCTCAATTTGATATGTCTGTTTTGTTTTCCTTTTGAAAATACTGTTAGAAGATATATTTCGTGTTTAAAATGATTCCTTGAATTCAGTGTGTTCCATATTGACATATAATTAAAGATAAAATATGAAGGGAATTACATTTTCATTGCTTTCAGGTTTTCTCGCTGCTACAGCTTCCTTGTGTGGTAAATTTTCAATGGCTGCAGAAAAAACATTAATGATATGCGAAACTTTGATGGAAAATATTCACGGTGGGGAGAGTAACAAAAATGTTTACACATATACTCCAATCTGTCAAAATGTAAGTTCGTGTTTGTTCTAAATCATACAATAATTCTATTGATTAATCGATGACTGTTACAGCGAAGTACAGCACCAAATATTATCAAGTGAATAATTGTGGAAATTATAGTAAATCCCTAGTTTACTGTACCTCTTATACCGGAAATTAAAACCAAAGCCAAAATGATGTATTTTCATGTTTATCGCCAAATCAAAAAAGCGATTTATAGACTTGTAAAAAAAAATAACTCGAAAATACACCTTTGTCACTTGCCAATTGTCAGCGAATATGGGCACCGCAAAGGCGGATCCAGAGTTTTTTTACAGAGGGGGAGGTGGCTGTTGAATAGCTTAGGTAAATTTTGTTGCTCTTAAGTTATATTACTATACCATGGGATAACTTTACTTTGATTACACAGAATATGTTACAAAGAGATTAAATGTCTCAATAACATAGGGCGACACAATGGTTGGCTACGTGTGAATTTACAACAATAAATTAGAGTTGTCTACAGTATTTTGTTCAGGATAAGTTATTGTTAAATGCGATAGGTAGAACAATCTAACAACGAATACATATACACATTGAACATTTCCAAACTATAATTTGCTTTGTTGTCTTGCTTTGGCTTTTTCATCTTCATTTTTTTGGATGAAAACATTTATATTAAAAATCTTCAGTGCGGATTTGTCAAATCTTGATTGATTTTATCCTAAGCCTGAGAGCAGCGCGATTTAAAACTTGAGCGGTCCATGAATGACAGAGGGGCTGGATCCACCAATGGGGCACCGTTTTCTAAAAATGCACATATTTATATATTTTATAAAACAGCATAAAATCTTACCTGGGCTTATTCCAATTGTATGTGTCAAAGTTGCCAAGTGAATTTGGCAACAATTGAAGGACTTTTTCTTTATCCGTATAGTTTGTAATTAACTATTTGGCTCAAATTTATTGTACGGTCACTCTTGACATGGTTTTTCATATTTGGCGATTTGGTGTCGATTGTGGCAACCTGCCGCCAAGGTTTTCCGATAACCCTACTGACCGTTTGGTTTTAGCAACACGTCATGTTTTGACGCCATTTTGGATTTGGCGACACAGCCTTTTGACGTCATTTTCAATTTGGCGATTTTTTTAAAAAAGTATCCAAGAGTGACAGTATAGTAAATCTTAACCAACTATTTTATTTTGTATTTACATATTCATTAAGTTTTTAGTAATTTAGTTTTATCAGCCTTTTTGAATTAGAAAATAGAAAACCACCTCATTTTAGTCTTATTGCCAACTTTTCAAAATCATGCCAACCCTAAAACGTTAACTAGGAATTTACCCTTATCTGGGTATAGAAGAAAATTGTAGATGGTGGAAGTAATGCGAATTAAGTGTGCAAGGTTTGGTTATTACATATAAAATCTTTTACCTTTACGTTGTAGCGGAAGTCTCACCAATTGTTCAATTTTTTTCCGGGTGCCAAAATGAAAAAAAAAAAGAAAAATTAATTAAAGTGCTATGCTATTGATTTGTTTAAAAGATTGATGATAATATTTTGGTTACTAAGTTTAGTCTACGTTTGGCAAACTTTTTGTTATGACATAAACTCCGACAATTTAAATAGGTATGATCCCGAAGGATCATGACGTATTAAACTGTTGACCATTGATAGAGTTTTTGTTGGTGGTCCACCAGAAAGACTATAGAATTAACTCTCCTACTTTATTCTTAAAATTTAAATTATTTAATAGTAAGAAAGTTTAAAAAACATTGTCAATTACTGGAATTTTCTCACAAACTTCAATTTACTGGACTTCAGTTCATAGAGTATTTTTGCATTTTGTGACAATGATGCTATAATATTAATTTTAAAAAATAGATTATTCCGATTGCCAAAAAAAGTTGACAACAGGATAGATATTCAAAAATTGACGAGATTCCCGCTATGACGAAAAGGTAGGAAATTCAATACGTGAGTATCAACATTAATTATCAGATTAAAAAATAAATTCCTTTGAAAAGCTCATTGAACAGTGTTTCAATTGCTTATTTATTTAGTACAAATGGCTATCAAAATTAACTTTGGGGCTATAAAATAGCTAAACACTTTTCTTGATTACCTTTAAAGGGTAGAAATTTATCTGTTGCTATATATTATTAATCTTTTTGAAAAAACAAATAAATTTACAAAAAATATGTCATGCCCCCTATAGTTCTCTTGTAGTACTTCATTACTTTTTCTCGATTTTGAAGTTAATTCAAGGCCTGGTTTTTGTCTTGTTTATGGTTCCCTCAATATTTGGCAAAAATTGGTGAGTGAAAAGGTTCATATTTTATACTTAAATTCTAAGTTTATATGTAACTCCTTTATTTACATTAATAAGCAAGTTTGTTTATATTTTTATTAATATTTTTGTAGATAAAGTTAATATTTGGCATAAAAGTCTACATATTACTCCGAAGGCCCTTGTTAACTAGAAATTTAACCAAGGTATCTGGCAATGGCGTAAGGATGTTGATTAAGGTCTCTTAAAAAAAATTGTTATTTAAATGATAACTTTGTAAATAAAAAATAGATAAGAAGAAATGGGTTAAAATATTACTTGTCTTTGGTTTTTAACAAATGTCCTTTATTAGGGTAACAAAGTTCGTTATGAGCACCAAAAATAAATGTTATTACAATTTTTAGGAATTGTTATGTTTTGAAATGCATTTCCTATAAAGAGTTGTCTAAAAATAATCAATTCAATCAGTACTTGCATTTTGTATTCTCCTCATTGCCAAATGAACTATACATATTTCTTTCATCCAATAAAATATTCGTTGCTAAAAAATTTGTAAATTTAATTGTTATTAGCTGTCAGCCACAGGCTTGCGGGCTGGTCAGCTGTGTTATTGGCACCTAGTTAAAATTCAATAATCTTTCAGCAGGATACAGTTTTTCAATCTTAGTCTTGCTTGTTTCAAGAAGATTATTTAGAACGATAGGTACTAAATTTCAGGGGGGGGGGGGGGTGAGAACTAATAAATTAGAACAAACAAAATTTAAGGGTTGATAAAAATTTTTTTATTATTTTTCAAGTAGTAGCACTTTATCGTGAACTTTCTCACAGTAGTGTAAAAGAGTACTTTTCCGCGTGCCTCACGCCTAAATTTTATATAGTTTTGGTATAGAAATGACATTTTTAGAAGAGATTCATTGACTAGAGTTGCCAGCATTACTTTATATATACGTATTAAAGATAATTTTTGCTTTTGATTATAAAAAATATTGTATGCCACATGTAGGAAATCCCTTTTTCAAACCACACAAATTATTTTACTCATGCTCACGCACTCGTAAAATAAACATTTTGCCTCTTTTGAAAAAGTATTACTTTCCCCACTAGTTGCATAAATAATTATTTTTCTTAAATGATAGCTACGAAAGTTATAATAGTAGCTGAATAAAACCTTTGATTATGGAATTGAGGGTTATTAATCAGGGTTCCTATGGTCATTGAAAGTCATTTAAAGTTCTTAACAATTTGGAACTTGTTTTGAAGGACCTTAAAAGTCCTTGAAAATGCTTAGAGATTCTTAAAAGTCCTTAATTTTTGCAGCTGTTGTGTGCCCAACTGCAAAATTCATAAAAATACTACTCAGACTTGCTATCCTTGCATGACCACCACTTATCCGCACCATATCAGAATTCTCTGACATATTTGTAATACGCATTTGCCAACTTGTAACTTTTCTGGTAGAATATACTTTATTAAAAATTTATATATAGACATGATGCCTGAAAACAAATTTTCAAAGGTCCTTAAAATACATTATTTAGGTCCTTAAAAGTCATTGAAAAGTCAGTGATTTTCATTCTGTGATTTGAGTGGAAACCCTGTTAATTTTGTGTTACCTTAATTTCAATTATTTCATCTTTGTCTTGTTTGGATTTTAGCTTTGGTTATTTTGCAATTTAAATTCTATTTCCAGATTCTTTTTGTGACAAGAGTGGGCTTTTTCTTAGCCATGATGCTCTCCAATGCATTGATGTGGACTATTTTTACAAAAGCATTAAGACTCTGTTCAACTACACTAGAAGCAACCATTACTAACACAGCTGCTAATTTCTTGTTTACGGTTAGTACCAGTTTTGCAATGTTTGTTATCTTAACAAAATAGTTCTAATTTTTCAATAATATAGGTCTGCAAGTAAAATGATAACGTATTGAATTTTTGAGAGATCAAGTTGGTTGGTTGTTTTCAGATTATGTGGCGCCGTCAGCAACACGAGGGCTATAATGCGCCGAAACATTCGTCATTAGACAAGCCAACATACATTTACAAACACCCATGCCTAACACAGGACTCGGAACCCGCAACCTTGCGTCTAGAAGCTAGCACGCTAACCACTATACCGTTTGGTTGGCACTTTGAGGGATCAAGAAAAAGCCCTATTAAGGATCTATACTTGCTATCTTACAATCTTCTAGTCCAGTGAAACTTCTTTCTATAAAACCTTGACATTTGGTGAATAGGTACAAAAATGATCACTTAATGAAATGACATAAATTAAAAACTCGAAACTAGCGTCTAATATATTTTATTTTATATTTGAAATCCTTGCGCCTCTGCATGTGCAGTGGCTCCACCTGGTTTGGTCTATTGCTATTTTAATTTTCATTTATAATAGATAGACATTAAATGAAAACAATTTATGTCGTTCATTAATTGATCTTTTTCGTACCTACTCACCAAATTTCAAGGAGGTTTTATAGAAAGTAGTTTCTAAATGCGCTGGGCTTGAAGATTGTAATAGACTGAGAGACAACTGCAATTTGTGGACCTCATCGAACATCATTCTGAATTTTTTATAGAAACTGGAGAAAAGTGAGTAGATTACGAATCCACTGGTCTGCCGTGGCAAAAATGGCCGAAACTGATCAAAAATCAACTTGGAATGAGTTGAACTAAAATCTGATTGCCAAATGTGCCATAACTTGCCAAATAATGAGCATTTTTTTTTATTTGGTAACCCTCACTCTTTAATTTTCAATTAAGAAGGTTGCAGACGATTCGAATGTGTGGCTATGGCTTATTTGCATCTTTCACAAATGAGCCAAATTGGCGATAAACATTACGTCACTGATGTCGCCAATTTGGCTTACTTTTAAAAGATACTAGTTTTCCGAGCCAGAGATCAGAAATCATTTGTGCTTTTTCTCATTGAAAATCAAAATGCAGTGGGTTGCCAGACGAAAAAGTTTGTTCTCTTTTTAGCAAATTATGACATATTTGGCAATCGGATTTTAGTTCAACTCATTTCAAGTCGATTTTTGATCAGTTTCGACCATTTTTGCCACTTCAGACCAGTGGATTCGTAATCTACTCACTTTTCTCCAATTTCTATAAAAAATTCAGAATGATGTTCGATAAGGTCCAAAAATTGCAGTCGCCTCTCGGACTATAACATAGCAAGTATAGGGAATAATGCTTACTAGGACTTCCTTTTAAATACTAGTTACTGAATTTACATGCTAAAAATTTTGGTATTGCATATTTTGTTATCTCCCAGATATACTTTATAAATCAAGGATTTTTGTCTAATATTAGCATGGTAAATTTTATAACACAACTATATCCTTAACACATTAGCTGCCACCAAAATTTATATATCCATCCTCAGAAGCCGACATTTCTAAGTTATCCACAGCGACATCACTATCTCCTTCCGATTCGCTCGTAGAATCCCAACCATAATCTTCATCGTCTACGCTGTCATAATCAGAAAGATCACTCTTTTCTAGTAATTCTAATATTTCGGCATCAGTCAGTTTTTTATTTACTTTCCTTTTCTTGGGCTGTGAAGTTCCTGCAATACTTGTACTGTCCGCCATTTTTAAAAATGCACATCAACAAATTTAAACACAAAATTTAAAAACCAAGCACTAAAAATATAAAAATAATGCTTCACTAACGTGCCTCAAAAACCTCATCGTTCAACCTCCAAATCCGAACTAAAAATAAAGCAGTTTACTTATCATACTCGATCGTCGTCCCAGAGCATCGCCGGCATGGGAGGTAGCGCCATGCTGACGTGCCATCGCGTCAGTGGCAGCGAATGTGTTAAAATGAGAGTAACTAAGTTTGAAAATCGATTATATGTATGAGTAGGTCACATGATAATCATTGATATTTCTGTAATGTCTTAATTTTTTTTTATGATGTGTAATATTTCCAAGCAAAATAAGATCCTCAAATGATTAAAAAAAATTATTTCTAATCCACTACTTTTGTCAAAAGAGGTATTATAAAATATATATATGAATAAGTTAAATCCCAAAAGGTGTTTGACTTCTTTCATTAACTATTTGCTTCTTTCAAGTTGGTATTAACTAAAAAAAATTGGTCACAGTTGCCTAGTTTTTCAATGAAAATAGTAGTTTCCAGCTAAAATGTTTTAAATATTTTTTTCTATGCAATTTTTCTATGCATTTTATTCATTAACTTTATAATTTATTACATTTATAATTTTTTTAAATTATAAATTGTATAATTTATCTCAACCTGCGAAGCTTGACTTTTTTTAGTATGTCTTTATCATTAATATTATATTTTTTTAACTTTTATGGGTAAAGTTTGAAAAGTAAATAATTATGTTTCTAAAACTATGCAATGATTGTTTTTATTAAAAATCAATGCAATTAATTTTTCTGGTTATTTTTATATGGATTTTAGTGTTTTAAAATTGAGTTCATGTTGTCAACTGTATGTTTATGTGAACATAATTGTTCAAATGCATGTGTTATAACTGGTTTCACTTGCATTTTTACTTTCAATTACCCGTATGTTTTTTACATAGGGTAATGACAGTTTAGCATTCTGTAAAAAAAATAAGAATAACTCCAGAGCAAATTGACCTGTGAAGTTCAAATGTGGTTGTACAGGTTAGTGATGGCTATGGGACTTATCATTAAAGTTTTTGTCAAAATTGTGCATGCACATAAGGTTGAAATTATAAAAAAAATCATGTTTTTCAGCTATTGCTAACAAACGGCTTTAACGAGTAACTAAACTCTGTGCTAATGCGTCTTAAGGAGTCCTAATCGACCCCACCTCCAAAATTCCCACAAAAATTGAGTAAAATGTCGGAAAAATGAGTGATTGTAACACAGAGCTTTCTGGCCTTGAGCATCGCCCATCAAAGATTGATTTTTATCTGTTTCACACACAAGAAAGGGCAATGTAATGTTTATCAAATAACATTGTCATTTTTGCTTTTTTTTTGCCCATGTAAAAATTATTGCCAAGAATATCAGAGAACTGGCCATTTTTATTTAAATGAGTGAAAACATGAAAATGGTAAATAACACCATAACAAATTTTAATGCAATGACCAATATCTTTGTGTAATTGAAAGTTGTGCAATGTTCCATGCCCTTAATTGTAATTGGATATTCAATCTTTTGTTGATTTTTACTGCTACATTTTTTTCTGTGTTGTTCATTTCTCTTTTTTTTTTCTTCTTTTTTTTTTTGAGAAGCTGTAACATATCTGTTTTTTTTTTTTTTTCTCTCTTTGATATTATATTTTTACTTTTTATCGACTGATAGTTTTTGGAAAGCTCTGAATAATTTATTACAATACTTAAAAGTTAGATCTTTATGTTTCTTAAATATCATTTAATGTTCCTTAAGGCTGTATATGGACAAGTATTTTTTGGAGAATCGTTGACGTTCTTATGGTGGATGGGAACATCTCTGATTATGATTGGACTAACTCTGATGCACAGAACTGATGGAGAGACAGCTCCCCCAGACCATAAGGAGAAACCAAAAGAACAGTGAATATTGAACTGTTATGCTGGGAACATTGTCTTTAATTTACCCATATCTCTGTGTGATAATTCTTCACTTGAAGGGCTACTGCAAAGAACTATCATAGTCTATTTTTATCAATTCTCCAGAAAAGCTGATTTAAAGTGTCAAGTCTCAGGGTTTGTATCAAGGTTGAGGTAAATGGTTGCTAAAAATCTCACATACCATGATATTTATTTGACAGAGGACTCTCCGTAGTTCAACTTTCTGCTGTAAATTCGCAGGTGGTGGTGGGGGACCTCGATTTCGAAATAATTGGACTCTTATCGTTCTTTGCAGTGGTCCTTCGTTTGCTCTCAAAGCTGAGTTGCAATTGTGGTATTAATGTTTATTTACAGTAAGCAATGTGCATGTCTCTAAACCCATTGACGATCATGCACGTATATATACGTCTTAAGGCGCTATCAGACGACATATTTATCCTCAACCCTGATTCTGACTCAGCTCTATCGTTGACTCGAAAAGCCCATTTCCAGGGGCAAAACCTGTATTTGCCCGATCCATGACTGCTTCGATGGTGAACGAAGCAGTTGAGGATAATTCCAGCCAACGTAGTTGGGAACCAATCAGATGCCTTCTGTTTTCGCCAACCATTGGCATGAATTTTGTTCATCGCACCAAGCAACATTTTAGCGAAAAATAGATAGGAAATTTAAAAGTTAAAAAAACTTCAAGGAAAGTAAGCATGTGATTAGTGAAAAACCTAAGCAATAAGATAAAAGTAATATTTTTGTGGAGAAGGCATCACAGTGTCTGATGAACAATTATGTCTAGACTGCATAGAATCACTGCTGCATTCGTTTAAAATCATCTTAGTCTGTGATTCACCAAAATTATTTTGTACTCAATGTGAAAATGTTATTACAAGATTTCCTTTTATATTTTTTGGACATAACATTTGTAATCCAACCACCAAAATGTTTATTTAGTTACGATGTATCGTACAAAAATTGTACATCGTATTTAGTGCCACTGCAAAAATATCTAAAGATTTCACCCTATCAAACGAATAGAAATATTTGTTTTTTGTTTAGGTGCTTTCAAAATTTAAAAGAAAAAAGTTATCAAAAAATAACGAAAATACGAAAAAGCTATGTAAAATTGTTTAAGTAACTTATTTTTTACCACTGTCGCAAAGTTAACGCTGTATAGTGGTTAGCGTTCTTTTTGTCATGCTCGAGTCCCGGGTTCGATTCCCCATTATGCATAAGAACTTGAAACTAGAATTATAATTTATTATTTTACTTGATTATCGCTATTTTATTAATATTTTTTTGGGGGAGGATACTAGAATTTATTTATTATTTCCCTTGATTATCGTTATTTTATTGATTTTTTTCATTTTTTTTACAAATAATTAATACATCTAAAAAAATATATATATAATATTTCGAACACCAGAATATTCGTCTAATGTAGATGACCGAAATGTCTGTTTGAAGCACAACAATATTATTAGTACCAAAATAGTAATGTTACTAAAAAACCAATTAAAAAAAAAAGAAAAAGAAATTGTATAATTAACACCCAATTGCTACACGAAAATATTGTTTAAATGTAAATTGTTCAGCCTGCTTTTACGAAAATAAATATAACATATTTATATGTCGAAGAAAGTCATAATTTAAATCTAATATAAATGAAAATTATTACCTATTGATTTAAAATAATTTTTAAAGACTAGATACTTTACTGTATAATTTTACATTTTACTGTACAATAAATATTAAAATTAAAAAAAAAAAAAAAAAAAAATTGTGAAGCATCTTTAAATTATCAAGTAAGAATTTTTTTTTATATCAGTGGTTACAGAAACCAATGTATTTTAAAAATAAATTTTCTGCTTTAATATATTACGTATTAATGCCAAGGCGATAGATTTTTCTTTTACGAATTTTCTATTTCTAAAGCGGAGGGAAGAAATTTTTCCGATTACAAAGAAGAGCCAACACTGATAAACTTGTTTTGTGACAAAAGAATTAGTGGAAACTTCTCTTTCAATTCTAGCAACCCTAGTCACCGAAGTAGTCACGGCTAGGATCAGGTCTGCGATACAGTCAGAGATATTTGGTCGTCTGATAGGGCCTTTAGGATCCCCAGTTTTTCTAGCAATACACAACATTTTTAAGTTTAAAAATAAAATTTAAAATAAGATATATTTTAGATATTTTTATTAGGATGATAGTCTATAATCTATCTAAAACAAAATAAATAAAAAATTATTTTAAAAAATTCTGTATTTGAATTAGAAATATAATTTAAAAATTATTGCAGGGAAAACAAGTGGGGAATTTCGCCCATTCCCATGACCGTAAGTGGATTAAGAACATATAAGTTTTTGCTTTGAGAAATTTTGTTAGATGAAAATTAATTCAACAGTTAATCATAATTTTTTTTAAATTTATTTATTCAATATATCTTTTTTGTTAAATATTGATTATTTTTATTTGGTTCTGTTTTGTACCAATTTCTTGTTGAAAAAAAAATCCCTCAGGAGCTTGCATGAAACTTTAAAATTTGGTACAAAGTTCTGTTACAGGGTCCCACAGTCCTTGAAAGTCCTTGAAACTTGTTATGAAATTTGGTCTTTTGAAAGTCCTTGAAATTTGTTATAATATTTGGTCCTTTGAAAGTCCTTGAATTTTTAAGCGACCACCAATAATCTCCGCTTCCGTTTTGTATTTTTATGTCTAAAGTATGTAATTTTATGGTCCTTGAATTTTCTTAAAAAGGTCCTTGAAAGTCCTTGAATTTTTTTTTTCTTCAATGAGATTGGGAACCCCTTGTTAATTAAGGAGTTGTTTTAGAAATGAATGAGATAGGTTTTTAAATAAGCTTACTTTTTATCAAAAAATTTTTTTCATCTGTAATACATTTGTAGATTAACAATATCTTATGCTCATCCTTTTATTTATAGACTCTGTAGAAAATCACTTACTTCTCTAGACAAACTCAAGTAGTATCTGATGTTTATAAGTTATCAATTGAAACTGTGGTGTCCTAGTTTATTTCGCTGGGAGTGATATATGCCACTAAAGATTTGTTAATTTAAAACACTATAGTTTATACAAAATTATATTTCATTTAATATATTTGAACATAATCTTAATGTTTTGTCCTTTAAGTGAATAAAAAGTGTCACTATCACAAAAAGAGTTTCAATTCAGTTACGATTGATGAGATCATTATTTTGGTTTTAATTGATATTTACTATAGATTGCCCTTCAAATAAAATTAAGTACTTAAAAAAATTAGGTAAAAAATGGTTAGGAGTAGTATGTTCTTTTTCATAAAATATTTAGTTCCAAATATTGGCAACAGTATGTTTCATCTATAGTTTAAGGAATTAAACAGAATTCTGATTTAGAAACAAAAGTTCAACGTTTCAATACGGCTTTGACAGCAAAAGGGAAACACAGATTTTATAGAGAACCTCAGAAAACAATCTGGCAAATATGAAGAAGAAAAGGAGTTAGGAGGGTGTTTTAAGTTTGTAACTTAGTTTTAACATTCACACAATGATATCAATATAATTTTCTCCTCAAAAGTAGTCTCTTAAGGCTATGTCTAAAAGAGGCCTCACCATTTTATGCTCACCCTTCATTTAAAATGGTGCTTTTTGAACCTTTTCACTACACTTAGTATGAGTCAATAATCACTGGCACCAATGGTACATGCAAAAGGACTTTATTGCTCCAAAACTCTATTACATTTGTTTTTTAAGTTTGCAAAACGTAAGAAAATTGATAAACCTTTTAAAACTTTACTGTAAAAAAAAATATTTTGCGGATTTTAATGTCCCTTTGCATCCTGCCTCGAATAAACTAATAGTTTTGAATTGAAAGACAATTTCATTTGCAATTCTCTTAAATTGTTAATCGGGCAATTCTCTGGATGATACGCACGGGACATTTTCGCTCTTCTTTCTTCTCGTAAATGGATTGGAATCGTAAAGTTATAATGAATCTAGTAGTTATGTTTTGGTTTATATACGATTAACTTGTGGCAAAGTTACTTGGAAAAGAAATTTGTTTAACTAGGTCAAATATACATTTATAATTCCCCAACCAACGGAACACAGACATATTCCAAGCATCGGTTAAAATGTAGAATCCACATCACTTACCTCTACAAAAGTAATTTCCTGTCTAAACACTACTAGGTATCAATTAGAAGAAATTTGGCAGAAGATAAAACATCGCCAAAAAACATCGCCAAGAAACTTCTTAAATCACTACCAAGCTAACAGCTTCGTCGAGCTCATCTCCCCGAACTGTTAAAGTATGTGTTGCCAAATGCTCAGTAGTTAAACCACAGCCTGACGCAGGTTAATGTGGTTCACTGCACGCAATGAAGACAGCTGATATGCAAATGCCCTTTGTGCATATATTCGGAGCTGACCAGACTTCTTAAGAAGACAGACTCGAGGTTCACGAGGAGTGAACTCGCGACTTGTTATTTTCCATAAATACTTTTTCTGTTCATTGAAAATATGGCTGCAAATAATCGTCTCTAATGAAAATAAATATTTTAAACTGCGAATTAATTTTTATTTAAGCTTTTTTATTGCTTTAAAAACTGAGCCGCCAACTAGGTGGCCAGAAAAATAATTTATATTTCCACGTAACTTTGCAACAAACTAATATTAAATGAAACAATAGCGTAATTACTATATTCATCGAAAAATTTTTAGATTATAATTTTTTTTGCGAGATGTAAAAAGAGCCAAAATGTCCCAAGAATACATCACAGAATTGCTTGAATAATATTTGTGCACGAGAAGGATCTCGAAATATGTCTGATCTTTTTTTAACCTTCATACTGTGTTATTGAGCTTAGGTAAACTTATTTTGTTGTACTAAGAGGCTCTGGCCCTAGTGTTGTATATAGTATGAGTGTGAATTACCTAACATGTAATAATCGAAGACGTTCAGTGATGTTTTGGAGTTTGTACATCGAAATCATATTTTGTTCATCGGAAATCTGTGTTTTGTTTATGGAAGTGTGTGTGGTTTTGTGATGATATCATTGTCAATTTGGTAATAGTTGTTATATTTGAAGTTCAAAGTGATACACATTTAATGCTTTTCATTTCTGATTTTCATATTTCAGTTTTAATTTGTGTATGCCATCACAAACCATTGTTATTTTTTTTTTTTTTTTTTTTTTTTTTAATATTACATGTTATTTAATACAGAAGCAAGCAAAATATGTAAACTTATCACAGCTTTTAGAATGTCAGGAGTTGATTCATCATCTAATGGACAACTCAGTGTCATTGGGTTATTTTTCCTACCAGTTTAAATAGAGTTATATATGATAATTAAAAATATATTAGAAATTTACTAACTTCAGATTTGGTATTGGTGTAAAAATTACCTAGAGGAGCAACAAGATCATACACACATATTAACTATATACAAATAAATATATTTAATAATTATTTATGATTGCTTTTAAATTACTCTTCTGCTTTTGATCATTTTACATAGGTCAGTTATGTAATGTAAACATTAAATTTATTTTTATATTTTGATACTGTACAGTAATCTGCATTATAAACTTTAAAATAACTCCCTTTTGTTATTATGTTGGTATTTTTCATTGGTATTAAAAAAAATTTTAATAAAATATAAATTATTTATTATTGATTGCTTAGTATGATATATACAGGGTTGAAAATCTTCCACGTTTACACAGATTTTTGCTTTTTTTTTCTCTGAGAAGTTTCGCTTTTTCTACAATTTTATTATTTTTAGTGAACTTTATATGGCTTTATCAAACTAAACTTGCCTAAACCTCTCACCACAAAAAAAATTCTGGCTGCACCACTGTTATGTACACACATTAATACACATATGTATTCTTATTCAGCTACTTTTGTAGTTCAGAATAATACTGTATACATTTTCCTCTTTTTTACATTTTAATTGTTTTCACCCCTCGATATAGCTGAGATACCCAAACTTTCAATAGCCTATACATACTTGATTTATTGCAACCATATTTCTCACTAGTAGAAGAAGTAGTAATTACATGACCTTCCTTTTCTAATATGATGCCATTGGTTTGCTGCATCTCATGTAGCTTCATAACCTCCTACTTAATAATACATTGCAAAAGTTACTTGGTATTAATTGCAGAAGTCTCATTCTGCCTAATATTTATTTAATTTCTGTTTCACCCTAAAATTGTTCTTAAATTTTTCGATAATTCATAAAATAGATTAAAAGTCTAAAAAATTCCCCAATTTTCTTCCCAAAATTCGCGAAAAATCCGAGATAATCCCCCAGAAGAGAAATTTTTTTCTAAGGTTTTAAATATTCAATTTTTTGAAAATTGACAGTTTTTTTCCCGTACTGAAACATGCTTTGAAAATAGTGTCTGTGTTAGAAGCCAGTTTCAGTTTGGAAAGAAATACCCCTAACATTTTTAGAATTTTCCTCTAATATAATTGGAATAACTACTAAAATCTTTAGGAATTATCCCTAAAATATTCCTGAAATTTTTGAAATTTTCCTTAAAATTCCTACTATTTTTTTTTTTTTTTTAGAAAACGCACCGCGCTTCCAACAATTGAAATAGATATAAAAATTTATTAACTCCATAAAACCCTGTTTTACTTTGTGTCTCTTATTTAACTTCTTTTACGAATCTGATGCCTCAATAAAAAACCAATTGCACGCTTTCCAAATTTTTCAGGTTTTCTAAACGACCATTTTATGTTTATTGTTTTGTAACAATTTATTGTATTATGCATAAAACTTTAATTTTTTAAAAATTTGAATATATGCTTCATATAGAATTTAATCTAGAACTTGGGCATTCTTTTAAGCTTTTGCTACTATATAATAAAAAAAAGAATTGTAAGCATACATGCATAGAAGATGTAAAGGGAATGTAACCATTCTAATTAGAGCACAATCAACAAAATTTAAGTGATAAATATTTTTTTTTACTTTCAATTACCCATATGTATTTTTCTGCATTCGATTTTTTGGGCATTTCTCCAATTTGGTGTGCGGATTGGTGATGGCTCATAATGTTCACCAAACCACAACCCTTTAGAGAACAAAAGGCTATAAGGTTTGGCGAAAATTATGTTTTCACTCCGCTAAATTGGATTAACTACCTATGAGCACAGTGAAGATCTATCGTCTAGTGATGTCAAGTTAAGTTGGAGTTTAGTATAGTAAGGATCATTCCCTATACTCGCTATGTTACAATCTTCTAGCCCAGTGCATTTAGAAACTACTTTGTATAAATCCTTGACATTTGGTGAGAAGGCAAGAAAAAAATCACTTAATGAAAAGGACCTACCATTAAAATTTTCGTCAAAATCGCGCATGCGCATAAGGTAGCTGCCATTGAAAAAATGTTTTTCAATGATTGCTAAAAAAACAGCTCTAACGATTTTGATAAAAATGGCTGTGGTATTGCCTCTTAAGGTGTTCTAAACATCCCCACCTTCGAAATTCCCGTAAAAATGCTTTAATGGCGTAAAAAGTTGAAAACCGAATGACTTCAACACAGAGTTCTCTTCCCTTGAGTATACCTCATCAAATGATAATTTTTTCTTCTCCCGCCAAATTGGCCATTTTTTCTAAATGAATGATGAATATAAAAAAACGGTATTGACACAAATTGACATTAGTATTATAGTGTAATTGAAAGTTGTTCGATGTTCAACATCCCTAATTTAGTAAATGTATAAGTGGTAAAAAGATATTTCGCTTTATTGTTTTTGGAATTACGAATATGCTAAAACAGTTATCCAAACTCTCAAATGTGCGATGGTGCTGCTATCTAGTGGTTAATTATTACAACATTTCATAACCCACCAAAAACTAAAAATTACTTATCACTACTTCGTCCACTAAAAATCGTCTGCATTAAAGATAGTTTCTATTCCGTTTTTACATTTTAAATAGCCCTTCGAATGTAATATTTTTTTTAATTATACAGAAGGGCTGTAAAAGTAATAGAGTAAATTATTTGCTTGGTAAGAGTGTTCAATTCTGAACTCGGTTGTTCTTTCACGGAAACATTTTGTTTCGAAATGGTACATGCGAAAGTCCACTTCGCTTTTGTAAGACTGAATCCTTAAAAATTAACAGATATCAAAGGTTAAAAGCGTAATATTTATAGAGTTACTTCTACATTACACTTCATGTGTGTCCATAGAATTTAAAAGGAAGTCCTATAGTAAGGGTTCATTCCTTATACTCGCTGTTTTACTATCTTCTAGCCCAGTGCATTTAGAAACTACTTTATGTAAGCACCTTGACATTTAGTGAGTAAGTAACGAAAATGATCACTTCATGAAATGACATAAATTGTTTTCATTTAATGTCTATTTATTAGAAATGGACATTAAAATAGCGAAAGACAAAAATCATCAGGTGGAGCCATTGCATATCATCGATATAGATAAACAACTGGATAGACTGCTTAACGCTGGGGAAAATGAAGCCGTTGCCAGATGCAATTGGTGGGATAAATTTTAAGGATTGCTGAGGGATTGAAAATAATATTTTGGGTTGTGCACAGCAGAAATGTCAACAGTAGACCTTAATTAGTAATAATGTGCAAAAAAATATATATATATACTCTAAAACTTTACAAGGTTTTTCGCATTCCCATCCAACAATAAAAGTGAACTGGGATTGGTTAATCTTCCCACCAGCTTCGCAATCCCTGGCGCGTTTTTCTCTTTTCATTGACAATGGTGCAGTCTAGGGATGGAACGGATGTGAGTTTTGCCGGATACCGGATTTCGGATATCCGGGGTACCATGTCTACCGGATACGGATATCCGAAACGGATTTCACCGGATATTCGGTCTATATACTAAAAACGATATTTATACGATATGCTATACGAAAAAAATGGTCATGATATGAAGTATCAAGTAAATTATAATTAGTGATTAGCGCACCGCACTGTATGCCACAGGTCCATGGTTTGATTCGCGAACTGGGAAAGGTTGACTTAGCTGTTTATACCTGAAAGAAATAAACTGAGGAGGACCATGCATGCTTGGGATCTAAACACTGGGGTTCGGGGTCAGAATGACCATCTGACCGGAACATCTGCTATGTGACACACAAATGCCACAGTCAAGAAAGCTGAGCTGGGCCCAGCAGACCTTGGTCCACACGGGCTGTCACGCCACTGAGTTAATTTTTTTTATTTAAACTTTAGTTGATGAAACGATGTTTTAGTGATGCCAATACCTACACTTGCTGAACAATTTTGAAACTTCATCACCATTTTGTTTGTGTGTTACTTAAAATTGTACCAAACATTCTGCAATGTGATGAAAATATTTCAGAAATACGTTTGTAAATTGTTACTCAACTTCTTCTTACCTTGTATCATGTAATGTAAACATAAGATAATCTTCCTCAAGTCTGCATAAATATCCTATATAGCTTTTACCCGAAAAACACACAGCAAGGTGATAACAAACAAAATTAGAACTTACATATTTTTGTGGTTAAGGCTTTTGCTTTAGGATCATCTAAACTCCACAATTCTGGTACATATATTGTCGATTCCAATGTTGTCTGCGTGCATTTCTTGTTTTGATGAATTGTTTTTTCTTGTTCATCACTATTTGATGCATTTAGTGAGTCTTTTAAGCTTCGGTGAATTTCCTTATGCACACTCATTAAATGGTTCCATAAAAGGGTTTTGTGGAAAAGGATTTTGGGCTTTTGCCGCGCACAATATATTTTTTAAACGATTCTGTGGAGCAAGTAACACATAGGGCTTTGCTTTCGTCATTTCCATTAATTTTAAAATACTTCCAAATGGGTGACTTTAAATTAACCGTTATTAAAAATTATAAATTGGATTGTAATTGGAGAAAACTATGATTCAAGACATTCTAGAGAGCTAAATATAATTCCACATTGTGGCGCTGCTTTAAAGACCTAAAAATTACAATACTTCATTTTACGTCAGAAAAAATATACCAGCTTTCAACTTCTGCCAATGAAAAATCAGAAATTAGACCATACCATTCACATCATAAAGGGGTAGGGTATTATCGTCGATAGAACAAAAAAAAAAAAAAAAAAAAAAAAAAAAACATTGGGGAGTGCGCATTGGCTATTTATTGCTTTTTACTCGCTACCAAATGTCAGAAAAAAAGGAGGAAGTGGGAAGACTTATGTTATGGAAAAAAAGTACTATTTATTAGTATTTCGGTTCGTGTTTTACGGAGAGGCATTCAAATATAACATCTGGAATTAATCAGATCATAAACTTGGAATGAAAAGAACATATTGCAAAACACGTATGAAGGATGTGTATGGAAAAAGATCGGAGGAATCGTTTATGCTTATCAACTCGGTGCCTCTTTCTTCGAATTCAAACTAAATACACCTGCATCTTCTAGCTCATCTCTGAAGTTAGGGATATGCGAAAGCATAGTTCTCACGAAAGAACTTTTTCGTTTTCGAACTTGACAGCAATTTATGTCCAAGAAAAAAAAAATTAAAAAAAGTGTAGGATGCGGTGTACCCTTTGTCCGAAAAAGATCATTATTTTTTGAAAAAAATTATTTCTTGTTGATACCTGGTGGCCGGATATATATCCGGATATCCGAATGAAATTATCGGATGTCCGGTATTTCAA
The DNA here is from genome assembly GCA_963978545.1 of Linyphia triangularis. Classification (NCBI taxonomy): domain Eukaryota; kingdom Metazoa; phylum Arthropoda; class Arachnida; order Araneae; family Linyphiidae; genus Linyphia; species Linyphia triangularis. Next base: position 85,866,594 of record OZ021726.1, read on the forward strand.
ATCGGATATCCGACGGGGTTTCGGATATTGAAAAATCAGCCGGATATCGGATATTTGCCGGATATCCGTTCCATCCCTAGTGCAGTCTATCCAATTGTTTATCTATATCGATGTTACATATGCAATGCATTGACCTAAGGATTTCAAATATAAAATATATAAGACGCTATTTTCTGGTTATTAATTTATGTCATTTCAATAAGTGATCATTTTCCTACTTACTCACTAAATGGCAAGGTTTTATATAAAGTAGTTTCTAAATGCACTGGTCTAGAAGATTGTAAAACAGCCAGTATAAGGAATGGTCCTTACTATACTAAACTCCAACTTAACTTGACATCACTAGACGATTGATCTTCATCGTGCTCATAGGCAGTTAATCCATTTTGGCGGAGTGAAGACATTATTCTCGCCAAACCTTATAGCTTTTTGTTCTCTACAGGGTTGTGGTTTGGCGAACATTATGCTGTCACGCCTCCAAAATGGATTAAATACCTATGAGCACTGTGACGATCTACCGTCTAGTGATGTCAAGTTAAGTTGGAGTTTAGTATAGGACTTCTTAAAGCTAATTGTACTGATGCCAGTGGAATAATTGAAATTTAGCTCACAATTAGTTCACAAATACTCAAACATATTAGAGAATAAGAGAACAAAATAAATAAAAACTGTAAGCATTTTGGAATTGTTATATGCAGTCTGTGGCGAGAAGGGAACAGTCTTTTTACTTGCAGTCAGATATTTTTTGAGTTGCTTAGGCCGAGAGACAGGAACTTCTAATCAGGGCAGAGGGTAGCAATCGAATGAATAAGAACGAATTAATTCGTTTAAAAAAAATAACAATTGCGTAGGTGTTTGTGCCTAGGTCTGATGAAATTAAAATACCAAGGATGTGAGAAGCTAACTCAATGGCAAGCAATACAGAATATTAATTATGGGATTCACTATTAGAAAAGTGCTGACCTAAACAATCTCATGCAAGGTTCCCAAGGTCATTAAAAGTCATTGAATGTGCTTGAAATTTTTGAACTTGTTTTCAAGGCCTTGAAAGTACTTAAAAATGCCTAGAGGTCCTTAAAAGTCCATAACTTTTGCAGATGTATGCCCAACTGCAAAATTTATAAAAAATACAACTCAGACTTGCTATCCCCGTGTGACCGTCACTTATCCGCACCGTACCAGAATTCTCTGATATATTAGTATTATGCATGCACCAACTTGGAACTTTTTGGGTAGAATATACTTTATTAAAAATTTATATATTGATATTATGCCTGGAAACAAATTTTCAAAGGTCCTTAAAAAAACATTATTTCGGTCCTGAAAAGTCATTGGTCTTCATTCTGTGATTTGAGTGGATGCCCTGTCACGTCGACAACGTGGAAAAGAAATTAAAAATCTGTGATACGCGCTTTGAAAAGGAAAAGTGAATTAAGAGGATAGATTATTACATATATATTTTTTTAAAAAAATACAATTTTACATCAAGTTTGAGAAACGCTGTTCATGCCATGCGATAAAATTTCAAAAACAAGTCACTTACGTAAAAATTGTATAAGTTTCGTCATCAACAATCTAACAAACTGCCTGTAAATACCATCAATATAGATAAACAACTGGATAGACTGCTTAACACTGGAAAAATGGAGCCGTTGCCAGATCGTTGGATGGAGAAAAAAAATACGGACTGCTGAGGATTGACAGTAAAATCTTGGTTTGTACACAACAGAACTGTCAATAGTAGACCTTATTTAGTAATAATGCGCAAAAGAAATATCAACTCTAGCACTTCACAAGGTTTCTCGCATTCCCACCCATAGATATAGGTAAACAACTGGATAGACTGCTTAAAGCTGGGAAAATGAAGCCGTTGCCGTACGGATTGCCGAAGATTGAAAATAAAATTTCGGGTTGTACACAGCAGAAATGTCAATAGTAGACCTTAATTAGTAATAATGTGCAAAAAAATATATATATACTCTAACACTTAACAAGGTTTTTCGCATTCCCATCCAACTATAAAAGTGAACTGTGATTGGTTAACCTTCCCACCAGCTTCGCAATCCCCGGCGCGTTTTTCTCTTTGCATTGACAATGGAGCAGTCTATCCAGTTGTTTATCTATATCGATGTTCCCACCCAGCTATATAGCAGCTCTTCAATTCTTAACCTGATAGTTCCACACCTTCAACCATATCCCTACTGCTTTAAATTTTTAAAAAGTCTTACAAAAACAAATATGTAGCTCATTAAAAGGAATTTAGGATAATCTTTTTACTTTCTTCTAGTATTCATAGTACTCAGTTACCACTTCTGCGGAAGAACGTGCCAACAGTCCCACTCAAGTAATCCACTCTTTTTCTCCATTTACTGTACCTTTCTCTTGTCGGTTTCTGGTGGCTTTTCTATTTCTGTTCTTTGCCTTTTATTCCTGCTTTACGACTGTCACATCCTTTAATGCTTAAAGTACACAATTTCCTACTTCCAAACTCGTTTAGCAAAAGCAAAATATAATATCCATCTCTTCTCATTAACACCATTTATTCAACTATTCCATCATCCGCTAATCCACGATTCTATTACCCATTATCAGCTAACTATATTATATTGCTCGCTGAAAAATCCACTGTTACGTAAGCACAGACTCGCTTCGCTCGCTGAAAGTTTTATTGCTGCTTAACCACATCAGGATCGCTTCGCTCGCTGAAGGTTTCATTGCTGCGTAATTTCATTAGGATCGCTTCGCTTTCTAAGAGGTTAATTGCTACGTAAACGCTTATTATTACCACTTCCCCCTTACCGTGCGGTTGTGAAACGGAAGGCTGGAGCTATTTACATTTAAAATTTCTTTCCATGCTTGTTGAAAGTCGCTTTGTGAAAGCAACTTAAAAATTTAAAAAAAAAAAAAAATTACATTTTAAAATTCATTTAAAAGAAACCAAAATCAGAAGGCCAAAACTATACTTGTGCTGAAATTTCAGAGCTCTATGCCAGTTGAAACTCACTATATCTTGATAAAAAAAAAAATTAAAAACAACAATTAAAATTTTAACATTCTGTTTATGAAAATAACAACTTAAAGGTGAAACCTACTTATGTTTAAAATTTCAAAGTTCTACAATATTGCAAGTCAATTTCTATAAAGCCATAAGGATATAGAGCCACATACAGACTCTTTGTTTTTATTATTATGGTAAAACTCGTAAAAATTATTTTCAAACTTATAAAAATGAACTGTGATTGGTTAACTGTCCACCCATCATCATCATCAAACACCGGCGCGTTTTTTTAGTCTTGCATTGCCATCGGAGCAGTGCATCCAGTTGTTTATCTATATCGATGGTAAATACCTCTTCGTCCTAATATTCTACACCTCAATTCCGAAAATCATGCTATTACCAAAATTGAAATAATAAAGGGCATAAAAAATGTATTAATATTTAAAAAAAAAAAAAAAAATTTAAAATTCTTATTAGTTCATCTAAGTAAATTCCATTAAACGTGTGTAATGTTTGAACTGTCGTAAATGGCCACGGTCCAGAAAAAGCTGTAAATTAAAACTCCTTGCTTCTTGTTCATTTCGTCGTTAATAATCAAGTCATATAGATTTTATTTATGTCTGAGACTTTTAATACAAAAAAATAAGCTGTCTACAAACTTCCCTAAGGTTATATGTAAAAGATACTAAGTCATAAAAAAAGAACTTTTTACAGTAAATCTTTCGTTGTCAACTCTTATGTTCAATTGCTACTTATTTAAGCGATTTGGAGTTCTCTACAGAGTTTCCATAGCGTTATGACCACTGCGAAGAAACTATCCATTCCGTACCACCGACTCCAGAACCTGATAGAATGCACTGTCATCGACAACCAGACGATGTGTCAAATTTCAGCTCCATTAGATGACAGTAAGTGGGTAAATTAGCTCACCGCAGTTTTGCCAGGAACGTTCTTTCTTCAATATCGACCCCATGCGAGACTCGGTGCTGCTCCAGGTTGAACGACCCACTGAAATCAGCAACAAAAGCACAATGCAAAGTTTGAAAGTTCTCGATCCATTTGTTTTACGCTAAAAGTCTTCCTTTTCCTATACTGCAAAAGCAGAAAGTGATTAGGGAAATGGGAGGTTTGTGGTCATATTAACGTTGAAACGTGAGCGATAGGTTTCTTTTAGAGCGTGAGACAATTGAGTGTAGGAGAAAACCATGTGACAAACTTAATCGTCCATTAACATCAACCAAGTAATCTAATCCATTTAATTTCTGACTATCGCAAACGACAGTACACCATCGATATATAAATAAACAACTGGGATAGACTGCTTAACGCTGGGCAAATGAAGCCGTTGCCAGATGCCGTTGGTGGGATAAAAAGTACGGATTGCAGAGGATTGAAAATAAAATTTTGGGTTGTACACAGCAGAAATGTCAATAGCAGACCTTAATTAGTAATAATGTGCAAAAAAAATATCTACTCTAGCATTTTAAAAGGTTTTTCGCATTTCCATCCAACTATAAAAGAGAACTGTGATTGGTTAATCTTCCCACCAGCTTCGCAATCTCCGGCGAGTTTTTCTCTTTGCATCGACAATGGAGCAGTCTATCCAGTTGTTTATCTATATCGATGCCGTACACACGCTTCTATAATTGCTTCGAAATACTAATAAACTAACTTACCGTCATCCAATCGACAAATGAAATTCGACAGATCGATTTGTTTTCGATAAGGTTGTATTATATATCGATTTTTAAGTGGGGGGGGGGGGGGAAGGGGAGGTCACTGTCACTAAAAAGCAGCTTTTACACACGCTTCTATTATCGTTTCAGAATACGGGTGAACCAAATTTGCCGTCATCCAATCGGGCTGAAATTTGACAGATTCGTTGTCAATAAGATTGTATTACATCATGTTTTGTGAGCTTCGACTTTCACTAAAAGAGGCCACTTTTACGCACGCTTCAATTGGTGCGTGGGATTTGTAAATAAACCTTCTTACCGTCATCCAATCAGACTGAAACTTTGAAACTTGGCTGGTACACTCATTGTCGATGACAATATTTTCTATCAGGTTTTGACACTGTCACGCAAAGGCCGCTTTTGCACATGTTTCTATTGCCTTACGTCAGACTTATCAGCTTTTACTCGCAATTATCCAGATGCCAAGCTCAACACAAACATGTTCAATCTGGCGATATTTAATGACTTAAAAGCTTTTACTCGCAACTATCCAGATGCCAAGCTCAATACAAACATGTTCAATCTGGCGATATTTAATGACTGAAAAGCTTTTACTCGCAACTATCCAGATGCCAAGCTCAACACAAATATGTTCAATCTGACGATATTTAATGACTTAAAAGCTTTTACTCGCAACTATCCAGATGTCAAGCTCAACACAAACATGTTCAATCTGACGATATTTAATGACTTAAAAGCTTTTACTCGCAACTATCCAGATGTCAAGCTCAACACAAACATGTTCAATCTGGCGATATTTAATGACTGAAAAGCTTTTACTCGCGACTATCCAGATACCAAGCTCAACACAAACATGTTCAATCTGACGATATTTAATGACTTAAAAGCTTTTACTCGCAACTATCCAGATGTCAAGCTCAACACAAACATGTTCAATCTGGCGATATTTAATGACTGAAAAGCTTTTACTCGCGACTATCCAGATACCAAGCTCAACACAAACATGTTCAATCTGGCGATATTTAATGACTGAAAAGCTTTTACTCGCAACTATCCAGATACCAAGCTCAACACAAACATGTTCAATTTGGCGATATTTAATGACTGAAAAGCTTTTACTCGCAACTATCCAGATACCAAGCTCAACACAAACATGTTCAATTTGGCGATATTTAATGACTGAAAAGCTTTTACTCGCAACTATCCAGATACCAAGCTCAACACAAACATGTTCAATTTGGCGATATTTAATGACTGAAAAACTTTTACTCGCAACTATCCAGATACCAAGCTCAACACAAACATGTTCAATTTGGCGATATTTAATGACTGAAAAGCTTTTACTCGCAACTATCCAGATACCAAGCTCAACACAAACATGTTCAATTTGGCGATATTTAATGACTGAAAAGCTTTTACTCGCAACTATCCAGATACCAAGCTCAACACAAACATGTTCAATTTGGCGATATTTAATGACTGAAACCTTCAAGTATCAAGGTGGACGAGGCAAAATCTTCGGAGGATAAATTAACCCACTTTTCGTCATCCAGTCACGCTGAATCTTGGCAAATAGATTGGAATTGACAATGCACTCAATTAGGTATCTGGGGTTGGAAAGGGGGGGGGGGGGAGAGAGAAGTTAGAAAATAGTTCAGAATGGATCTTTTGTTCGTAATGGTCAAGCACTGTGGCACTATGAAAATACGATCTGAGCTCAAGAAGTTGCAATAGCGCATAAAAATTGGCAAAGCATGTAAGAGATTTATATTAAAAACTTTGTTTTTATGGGTTAAATTATTAAAAGTGTATTCTGATAATCACAAGTGCCCAAATAACAAAACCCTACTAAAAATAACATGTCTGAGGTACAGTGATTAAACAAAATAATGGTAGTCATTTTAAAAAAGAAGGTTATAATAGTATCTATAGAAGGTATATATAGATAGCTATATATATATAGGGTTATATATAGAAGGTTATAATAGCTATAATCATTTAAAAATTGCTGTTTGAGAGTTTGTATTGTTAAATCAAATAATGTTATTTGAAAATGGTAATTATTAAATAAGTGCTATTTGTGAATTTAAATAATCGAATGCTAACACATTAGGGTGTTTTCTCTACTAAAAAAGTTTTTTCGGGCCCCCTTGGAGGGATCCTCCAAAAGTGGTTTTCAGAAGTAGTTTAGAGAACAAATTGCTTGAACTCATCTTTACACAATAGGTTCTTCTATAGGAAGAAGTCGCCGAACCTACCGCAAACTCGCTCTTTTGCTGAAATAAGGGCAGCAGGCGAAAGTGGCCTATTTAGAAGACCGCCGTTTTTTCCCCATCTCTGCTCCGCGCATGCGCAAGCTAACCCGGTGTTGCCATGCCCCTCTTCGAAAAGTTGATGCCCACTTGTTCGAATTCGAGGCGCGCGGTCTGTTGTTCTCTTTCTTTCAGGTTTGTCCAGAAGTAGTCTGTTATGGAACAGGTGAGTTTTATAGTTCTTTTTTTTTTATATATAATTGTGAATGGTGCGTATTCGCGCAATGTGTACTTTTCCAGTGGTCACTGCTAAATATAACCAAGGGATAACACAGACTTATATAAATAGGTAAATAATGGTAAAATAATTCTTATTTTACTAGAGGAATAAAAAAAAAATATCTGCACTTGTATTTTAACGTAAACATTATGTATTTTGTATGTAAGTTTATATTTGCAAAAACGTTTTTTTTACAAATAAAACAGTTTTTTGAAGAATAAAAATAGCAAATAATCATGTGAGAGAACAATCTTATGCGATTGCAAGTTCCAGAACAGTCTTTATTGTCAGTTTTTTTCTGATTTGTAAGAAATACTTTAGAAGAAAAAAAAAACCTTTTAATTCGCTTTTCACAAAAAATATCGTTTGGAAAGTTCTGTCTAAAATTTAAAATGCGATTATGTTCTTTTTCTAAGAGAGCTATTTACATTTAAATTAAAATATATTTAGAATTCATATTAATTTCAATATGTAAAAATGTAATAAACAATTTTCCAGATTTGCTTATAAAATTTAATTTTTTTTTCTGATAATATCCAAAAGCAATATCCCTATAGATGTTACGATGGTATTAAGTTCCAAAAAAAACTATTCCCATTTAAATGAACATTTTTTGAACTCATATTAATTTTAATATCTAAATATTTAATAACAAATTTTATGGATTTGTTAACAAAACTTTCATTTTTTTTTTCTGATAATATCCAAAAGCAAAAAGGCAATACCCCTGAGCATGTTACGTCAAATATTAAAAATTGTAACTTAGAGTTTAGCTTCCCATTTTTTCATTATTTGTTCTCAATCAAAAGCTAGGCATTCAGCTTAAGAGATATTTGAATACTGTCAAAAACATAATTTTTATTGTAAAGGTAAATAACATCATTTTAATGTTGTCATCATATGCCTTCCAAATAGCAGAATCTAATAGATGAAAGCAATGTTTTACCTGATACAATTATTAAAAACCCGAATATTTTTTTTCTTTTCCAAGAAAGGGAAAAAAAAAAAAAAAAAAAAAAAAAAAGATCATGAAAACACGGCGAAGCCTATTACATTTTTTCTTCCGCTGCTAGCTAGGTTACCTCCTTTTCTGCGTTTAATTGTGTTGTTAGTTTCAATCAAACCTACTTTATTAAATAATATAACACATAAAAACAAAGTTTTTTATATAAAATTTTTTATATGCATTTCCAATTTTTATATTCACCAACAAAGCGTCGTTTTTGTTGCCAGCGACGAGCTTGGTGTTTGCATCTAATTTTAAACATTATAAACATCTCTTATCGTATCGGCAAACTACTTTTCGAAATTTTTTCCTTAAAAATGAATGTGAATTTATGAACTCGCATCCAAATATCTTTTATTTATTCTGATCAAAACAATTTTATTATTTATTTATTAAAACAATTTTGGCAACAGGAAAGAGTTTCTTCAATGATCGGTTAAATGCGATTCATCGCAAGGAGGTAACGGCAAGTTGGTTTATTAGTATTCCGTAAAAGCCGCAGTGACAGCAGCCAAAATTTGATAGAATGCATTGTCATCGACATTGAATCAATCTACCAAGTTTCAGCTCGATTGCATGATGGCAAGATGGTTAATTAGGCCACCGCAGATTTGTCCACCATTGACATACCCATCCAACCACCCACTCACACACATAAAATTGAAGTTAATACAAAGGATTTAATAAGCGTTTGTATAATTTATTATCTTTTAATATTTATATTAGTTAAATATTTATATTAGTTAAATATTTATATTAGTTAAATATTTATATTAGTTAAATATTTATATTAGTTAAATATAAAATAAATTAATAAGAAAAGGTAACAAACATTGAATTATTTCGTATTTGAACTTTTATTAATACATTTTTTTTTTATAAAAACACATATAACTCACAGGATAAAAAAAAAAAAAAATGCAATGTAATTTATGCAAGACGTTATTTTGAGTGGGGTAGAATCAAATGGCAACACTTGGGACATGATTGTAGCCAGTCACAATACACTTAAAAAAACAAATTCGAATATTCACATTCCATTATCCAATCACAATACACATTTCATTTTCCCGCAAAAATAGCAGTTTTTCGTGATATAGTCTTTCCTATACTAAGTGGTCGAACACTATATATTTCATTTTATGATCCATGAATAATTAAAAAGTTACTTTTATTTTATGATTCATCATTAATTAAAAAGTTTCTTTTACCACGAAACGGACTAAAATAAATCTGCAAACAAAAAAACAAAAAAAGTTCGTGAAAGTAACTGCTGTTATTGTAAGTATTCGAAAGTGTGTTTAATTCATTCATCCTTTTAGAACAATGACCTTATTCTGTTCTCTATACTGTTCCAAAAACAGTTGCACATTCTTTTTTAAACATTTGTTTAATCAAATATTCTTCAAAACACATAACTTGCAGGTGAACATCAGACGAAAGTAATCTAAGTTTTTTTTTTTTTTTATCTTTCTTTCCCTTGTATTTGTTTTAACCTATTTCCTTGAAAGCCTTTCGATCTCACTTCATTACGTGTCTATCTTTTCTTGTTCTTCTTTGAAAGAAACTCAATTTGTTTTTACAAAAGAAAGATGCTAATTACGTTCTGTTCTTTTATCCCTGCGTTGTAATTATGTTTATTAGTACCCACATACCCACGTGTGGAAGTGCGAAACCTACATGGGACTATGTTTAATGATGTATATTTTATCATTGGCAGATAGGTATGTAGCCTGAAAATCGATATTGCGTTTTTAAAATCATTAAAAAGTTCACTTTCAAATGGAATATCATTTTAGTGGTCCGTACATTAAGTAATACAACCCATAAAAACAAATTTTTTAATATAAATCCTTCATATGCCTTGAAAATTTTTATATTCATTTACATAACGCCGATTTTGTTGTCAGCGTGTGTTTGGTGTTTGCATCTAATTTTAAATATTACAACATCTCTATCAGCAAAATATACTGTAAACTACTTTTCAAAATTTATTCATTAAAAATGAATGTGAGTGCACTTACATCCAAATATCTTTTATTTATTCTGATTATAAAAAATTTATTATTTATTTATTAAAACAATTTTGATAACAATGATCAGTTAAGTGTATTTCAGGGCGATTGGATGACAGCAAGTTGGTTTATGAGTATTCGGTAAGGGAAGCCTTGTAATGGCAGTGACAGCCCCCAAAATTTGATAGAATGCATTGTAATCGGCATCGAGTCTATCTGCCAAGTTTCAATCCGGTTGGAGGACAGCAAGGGGGTTGATTAGTCCTCCGTAGACAAACACCCCTGCAGCAACAAACATACTATTCAGAATCAAATCCACCCAATATATATATACATATCCACCCAATCACCCACACATAAAATATAATATAATTAACACACAAAATATAATATAATTAACACACAAAATATAAAGGTTAATATAATTAAATTAAAAATAAAATAAAATTTATAATAGTTTTTGTTTAATAAATCAACAACAGAACACTAAAAAGATTAATACTGTCTCTTTCAGTCTGGAGTTTTACAATGCAACTTAAATTTTCAATTTTGACAGCAAATTACTTAGACTCTCAGTTCAAAATAACAAAACTAAATACTTTTCTATTGCAAACCTTAAAAAAAATACATACAGAAAATAACAAAATTATTACTATGATAAAAGTTTTATATTGCAAATACGAGAATTTTTTTTTTATCATTTCGATTGTATTATTACTGCATGTTTCCAATCTAAAATTTAGAATATAAAGAATGCGAAGATTAACTATTCTCTTTTGAACAAGTCAAACGTGACCTAATGAATTTTGTTAAATTTTTAACAATGGTTAAGCAAGAAAGAACATCTAAAATCCTCTTAACTAAAACGAAAAATATGGTTTCAAAAACAATTCTTAATTTTCAGGGTTTTTTTTTTTTTTTTTTTTTTTTTTTTTATAAGTGACGAAAGTTTATGTTTTACAAGAATTAATTTACCCAAGGAAATGACAAATCTGCATCCTAAATAAGAATAAGATTTTGTTCGGAAATGAAATTCTTAAATGACATTCCTTTGTTTAGAATATGAATATTTTTTTTAAGATGGAAGTTACAAAGCAGACGAGCTGGTGACCAAATACGAGAGTTAATGAAAAAGTTTTTTTTTTTTTTTTTTTTTTTTTTTTTTTTTATCGACGGTCAAAAGCAACGTCCAAGACCAAACATATCGTCTTTTGAAAAGTGAGTCTTAATAACGGGGCATTTAAAATTTTTAATGAAAATTGTCATATAATAATATTTATTGATTAAGAGATTTAAAGACTTGAAAATTACGGGGAAAAGAAACTGAATATTTTAGAAGTGTAAAACAAATATTTCTCGCTTCCAATAAGATTTTTGTGTTTATTAACTTGGAGTATTTTCTATTCCGATTTAGATGAAATGAAAATAGCTTGTTATTTAGTCCGAGAACGACTGTAAGTTTAGGCTCCCCTTCGAATATCATTCTGAATTTTTGTAGAATGTGGAGAAACGTTAGTAGATCACATGTATATACTGGTCTGACAGATCAAAAATGGCCGAAACTATTTAAAAATCGACTTCGAATGAGTTGAACTAGCGGGGGTGAAATGATACCTTTGCTCCCGCTTTTGGCGGAGCAGGGGGGGGGGGGGGCATCGTCTCCTTGGACCCCATGTAGTTGACACCGATGGCTCTGTTGTAAACTGAAGTACTTCCAAAGAAACGCTAAATCTCTCAATATATATATATATATATATATATATATTCAAATAACAGCATCGATAACTTAGATGGCTTTATTTAGATAGCAGAAGCCACAAAATGTTGAAAAGTGAGTTTTTGGTATCGTTGAATAAAAGTGCACATTCCTAAAAATCTTCATATCCATTTTCCCGTGCCGGTTATCTTGTATTGGCATAAACCCGTATACTTCCAAATGAACGATCACATGAAATCGTACTGGGAAATTATGATTCGTCTTCTACAAAAATTTTAGGTTAAATAATATAATCCATAAAAACAAAGTTTTTTCTATAAATCCTTTATATGCATTGCCAATTTTTGTATTCATTAACATAGTGCCGTTTCTGTTGTCAGCGTGTGCTTAGCGTTTGCTTCTAATTTTAAATATTAAAAACATCTCTATCAGCAAAATATGCGGTAAACTACTTTTCCAAGTTTATTCATTAAAAATGAATATGAATTTATGCACTCACAACCAAATATATTTTATTTATTCTGATTCAAACAATTTTATTATTTATTTATTAAAACAATTTTGACAACAGGAAGGAGTTTTTTTTAATGGTCGGTTACAACGCGCTATTTCAACGCGCTTGGATGACAGCAAGTTGATTTATTTGTAGTGACCTTTTAGTGATAGTGACAGCTCCCAAAATTTGATAGAATGTATTGTCATCTACATCGAATCTATCTGCCAAGTTTCAGCCATATCGGATGACGGCGTGAGGGTTAATTAGGCCTCCGCAGATTTTCCCGCTATCTACAAGCGTACATTTTTCTCGGAAGAAATGATGCTGCAGTTTTTACCATACAAAAACTATAATTTATTGTTCCTTCGTAGGCTTACAAAACTTTTCTTTGAACAACAGTAAAATCACTAACAAGCTTCAACTCAAGCTTTAGTAAAACAACTCCAAATACAGCGATAATTCAGACTAACAAAACAAAAAACAAAAACAAAAAAACTGAACAAAGCGCTCCGGGATAATTCTTATGTAGAAAAGGGAATCTTATGCGTGAAAATCTACATCCGTGGTCTCCAAAATTTCCTACATTGTGATGATAGCTTTCACAGAATTTTGATGATTCTTTCATTAAAGTTACAGCCGCAATATCTGAGATTTTCCGCGAGTGCAAGATTGATTTTACTAAGGTTTCCGCTAATGTGTTAGGCACAAAAGTTAAGATTTCCGCCGATATGATGGCCGCTTTGGCTGAAGCTTCCACGCTGGAGTGATAACCGCAATCCGGGATTCTTTCCTGGATGATAATCACTTTTTACTAGGTTTCCCTTTGGAGTGACAGCATCAAGCTCGGGGACTTTCACCCAAGGATTCGATTCGCTCAGGGATTTTCGCCATTCTCCGTTGCTTCCATTGAAATGTTAGTTGCTTCGAGATTTCTCTAAGTCCGAAAGTTTACTATTTCATTTGAATTTCGACTCAACTAATTACTTTCGATTAAAGTAACATAAAGTAATGAAAGTATCGGTTTTCGGTCAAAAAAAAAAAAATCGGGTTCCCCCCCCCCCCTTTTCTTTCTTCCATTTCTCCACGTTTTGGAACATCCTAATATAAAAAAAAAAAGTGGTGTAGAAAATATGTATGTCTGTGTGTACGTGGTCAGTATAACTCCCGAACGAATTGACTTACGATGTCCAAATTTGGTGTACGGGTTAGAGGTAGCCATGGTACCTACTATTTAGGTTTTCGTCAAAATTGCACATGCGCAGCAGTTTGAAATCATGAAAAATCAGGAAAAAAATCATGCTTTTCAGTAATTACTGAAAAACGGCTCTAACGATTTTATTAAAATCTCTGTGCTAATGCCTTTTAAAGTCTTTTAATCGTTCCCACCTTCGAAGAAATGCGATTAAACCGTAAAAATTTGAAAAAAATAGCTTTTAAAACACAGAGTTCTCTGCCCTTGAGCATCACCTATCAACGATTGATTTTTTCTGTTTTCAAGCACAAGAAAGGACAATATTATGCCCAATGTCACCATTGACGGTTTTTTTTTTTTTTTTTTTTTTTTTTTTTTTGCCTATAATGTAAAAATTAATGCCAAAAATATCGCCAAACTAGCCACTTTTATTTTAATGAGTGAAAATATGAAAGCGGTAAATAACACCACATCAAATTTTAATGCTATGACTCATATTATACTGTAATTGAAAGATGTGCTATGTTCCCCATCCCTAGTTAATACTAATTTGGTAAACATTTTTCATATTGTTTCCTTTCCGTTTCAACTTATTCGAATGAGCATTTAATCTGAACAAAACTTAATTTTTCTTGTTAAATTTTCATCATATACTTTTTTTTTTAAATTATCTTAATTTCTTACAGTTTGCACAACCAAAAAAACTCATGTGTCATTACAAGTAGCAAGTTTCAAATATGTTTAAGAACCTTATTATATTATGTTTTTACCTTATGAAAAGAAGATTCCTTAATTTTCTCATCGGTTACATTTGTTTTGACATTAACGCGCTAATGTACGCGTGGGTTTAAATATTTCCAGCTCTTTATCTATAATAGAGTTCAAAAATCTTTTCATAAGACCGTCTACCTCGACAATAACTACTGCGTGGGTATACTGGGAACAAAATCTATCGCATACCTTGCATCTACCAAAACTTTACAGACATTTTTCAAGCATGCTACAGGATATTTGTTCCGAGTTAAAAAAAAAAAAAAAAAACGAACTCTATTCTGAAAAACAAATATATGCTGCGTTTAAATTTAGCTACAAAATCCAAAATGTTCTAGAACAAAGTTTGATATAATTTTATTCTTCAACAAATTGAGGTGTGCTTATCTAACTATGGGTGTGGAACATCGCACAACTTTCAATGACACTATAATATTGGTCATTGTATTAAAATTTGATATGGTGTTATTTACTGTGTTTTCAAATTTTCGCTCGTTTAAATAAAAATTACCAGTTTAACGATATTTTTGGCAATAATTTTTACTTGGACAAAAAAAAAAAAAAAGGGGAGAAATTGACGATGTTATTCGATAGACATTACCTTACCCTTTCTTGTGAGTGAAACAGAAAAAAATCAATCGTTGATGGGTGATGCTCAAAAGCAGAGAACTTGGTGTAAAAAGCACTCGTTTTTCGACTTTACGCTTTTATCTCATTCTTTACGTACATTTCGAAGGTTGGGGTTATTTGAGAACACCTTAACAGGCCAGGCATTAGCACAGAAATTTTAATCTTTCACAGTTAACTGCGTAAATAACTTTGAATTTTTTTTATTTATATATACCCAAATGAACATAAGTAAGAAAATTTAAAAAATAAAAAAATAATAGTTTTTATGATTGTTTCCAACTTCAATTTTTTTCTCCAATAACTGTAACCAAGTGAAAGCTTCAAATGAGAAGCTTTCAATAACATATGGTATGTTTTATATTTTGTTTAAAAAAGCATTTAAATGAGGATTAGAAAATCCTTTCCCCCCCCCCCCCCCTCCCTTCTCTTCTCGCTTAAATTTGAGACTTGCAGGCCGAAAAATCAACAAACAATCAGCAAAGTACACGCGATTATGAATAGTATTAAGAGAAATTATTAAAAAATAAAAATAAAAAAAATTGTTATTCGAGCTTAATTGTAAATAAGGCTATCTCATCTGAAATAGCTTACGTTCAAATAGATCGTATTCGAATGCCGCATTACTTTTTCCAGGTCAGTGGCACTGTCCAATTTTTCTACTTTTCGTGATTTTTTTTTTTTTTTAATCTAAATAAAGAACTTCAAACTTGTTTCCTAAACTTTATAGAGGGACAAGTAAAAGTGTCGTTTTCTTTCAATGAAGAGGTTAATTGATTTATTTTTCTGTGAAATAGTCACTCCTAAACCGAATATGCAATCCAAATAGCCTTGAGGCTGAAAAATAATAATTTAAAAAAAAAAAATAGCTTGTTCACTTACTTCGTTTTGAGAAAATCGTAAGTTAAAGATAAAAGTCTTTTGTAGTTAATAATACTAAAAGTTTGATTATTTCGTACAAAATAGGACGTATTTCCAATTTGAGTAGAAACTATAAGTAATACATTAAAGAAAAGACAACAAAACATAAAACAACATAAAGTAAAAATCTGAAAATCGTTTTTATTTTCTATTTTAAGGTATTGGGTCTCATTCACCATTATAATAACTGTTTAATTATTTCAATAATTAATTAAATAAATAAATTATTTCAATAGTTGATCAATTAAATAAATAAGTAATTTCAATAATTAATTAAATAAATTATTTCAATAATTTAATTAACTAATTCTATTTCAATGAATTATTCAATAAATAAATTAATTGAATGAATTATTTCAATAATTTAATCAATTAATTAACTTTTAATAAATAAATAAATGAACGAATGAATAAATAAATAATTAAATAAATAAATAAATGAACGAATGAATGAATGAATAAATAAATAAATAAATAAAATAAACAAAATAAATAAATAAATAAGTTTTACAGTGAAACAACAATATTTAATTTGAAGCCAAATTACATCTGTTCGAAAAATATTGTTTTTCAGAATTGTCAAAATTGCCATCCCGTTGGTGATATATCAGCCGAATATTAATCTTTCATTAAACACACAGTGAAATATAAGAAGATAAACACGCGTTAGTTATACTCAATTAAACTAAGATTTTTCTAATAAACTTTTCGTTTAAGTATATATTTATCTTCAGTTTCTTGGCAAAGCAGCTTTAAACTATCTTGTTTCAAATCCATTACTACTAGGGTACAGGAAATTATGAAGCGTAGATGTTCGACTATAAAGTTGTCAATTCAGCTGAGAGTTCTTTTTTTTTTTGTATTGAAAATGCGATGGTGCTTGTTATTTCTTTTACACCAATGATATTTGTCGTATTTGGGAGAGAGAGACATATTTTTGTTGTGATAAATGACTCCGTCTGAAAATTCTTTTATGGTATCGCTAAGAAACGGTGTCAGTTTGTAGTAAAAAGACAGAAGAAATAAGTATGTTTTAATTGCGATGTAAGCTAAGTTTAATGATGCGTGAAGTTTGCTTTCAGAATAAGTTTTCTAGTGAAAAATATTATTAATTTCTTCTTGATATAGTGAGTATGTTGTTCCTTTCCTTTTACAAACAATATTGTTATGAAACTTTACTGTAATTTTTATTTATAGGTAAATTTACGGAGACGAATTTATCGATAGTTAAATTATGCGTTTTGTTAAAACATTTTTATCTTAAATCTATATAGCTTTAAATTAAATTTAAATAAATTGAAAGTATTTTTGGTAATTCTAGTAAATTTGTATTGCCTATAATTATTAAAATTAAGAATTATTATTATTATGTAATATATAAATTACTGTGACTATTAAAAATATCGATTATTTTTTTTTATGAATATATAAATTACTCTAATTATAAAAAATATAAATTGCTATATAACTTATGAAAATAAGAACTTCTCTTATTAAGAAAAAAAATTGATCTGAAAAATACGAACTATTATAATTGTTGCAAAATTTAAATTAATCAAAATTTAAATTTAAATTTAAATTAATAATTTTGAAAAACTATAATTCCGAAAAACAGCAATTACCCAGATCTCGAACGAAAAATTTTTCCTAAAAAAAAATAGGGAATTTGTAGTTTTTTGTTTGTTAATGTCAAAAATTATTAAAAAAAAATTCAATTCCGTAGAGTTTCATCCCGAATCATAAATCTAATACAGACTAATTCCTTATAAAAGAATCGTAATAATATTTATACGATCATATTAAAAATATTTAAATATTTTAAATAATACTTTTTATAAAATTCTACACAGGAAAGAATAAACTATTATTTAGTTTGAAGTTTTCTTTAATCAACTACACTCTCTGTAATCACAACAGTAAGGCCAGATAACTAATCTGTTGGGACCATAGACTTATTATTATCGATAGACTGCGCGTTCCCACTTCAATCATACAACGAGAATGAAACCAAAATGAATCACAAAATTCGTCCATCAGTCACGTGGTTTTTAATTTGGCTACGTCTTAAAATTAATCCTTTATCTAATAATCTTATTATCCTTTATCGCCTGAGTGAGGAGAAACCCGCCAAATCTGCAACCCTGCTTCCAAAAAGTCCCTACTCATGTGATTCATTTTGGTTTCATTCTCGTTGTATAATTGAAGTGGGAACGCGCAGTCTATTGATAATAATATGTCTATGGTTGGGACACATCTTTTCTCCTTAACCACCTACCTCACTATTCCGAAAATTTTCTTTGAAATATTGCTTTGTGAAAAAGTGCTTTTTGCATCCTTCATTTTAACACATTGTTGACCAGCAATTTTACTGGGAATTTTTCCTCATGTGACCGGCTATTATTTCGTTATTGGCCAGCAGGGACGACGCGAACGGGGGCGAAGTGGGCGCCTCGCCCCCCCCCCCCCCCTCCAAAGTTTTAGAAAGTTGAACAGTCGGCAAATTTTCGAAATTTTATCGAGCCCTTTTTTTAAAGTTGATCCACAACAAGGCTCCCACGGTCATTGAAAGTCATTAAAAGTGCTTAATATTTTTGAACTTGTTTTCAAGGCCTTGAAAATGCTTAGAGGTGCTTAAAAGTCCTTGAAAATGCTTAGAGACCCTTAAAAGTCCTTAATTTTTGCGAATATTGTGTGCCCAACTGCAAAAGTTATAAAAATACAACTCGGACTTGCTATTCCCGCGTGACCACCACTTATCTGCATCGTATTGGAATTCTCTGATGTATTTGTATTACGCATCCACCAACTTGTAACTTTTTTGATAGAATATACTTAATTAAAAATTTATATATAGACATGATGCCTAAAAACAAATTTTCAAAGGTCCTTAAAAACATTAGTTTGGTCCTTGAAAGTCATTGAAAAGTTATTGATTTTCATTCTGTAATTTGAGTGGGAACCCTGCACAATAAAATCGAATTGAATAAAAAAATATAAATAAAAAAATATAAAAAAAAATATTAAAAATACCGACCCGAGTTTCGCAAATCGGCATTTTTATACTAGAAGTCTATTATTTTCCCGTATACATTGATGGACTGCGTACACAAATATAATAGGTATCTAGCGAACACTAATTAATCAATCATTATCTCATCCCGCCGAAGTTTTTAGAAAAGAAAGACGGCACACGGCAAATTTCCAAAATTTCACCAATTCCTTTAAAAGAACCAAAGTGATGGATGTTTTAAAATGTATTGAATAGAAAAAAATATAAATAATTAATATCGTCAATAGTATTACAAAATCCTGATCACAATTCAGACCAAGTTGGCGGTCGGCAATTTTAAATTGGAGTTGCGTATACAAATATAATCAGGGGTCTTTGCAGAAGGAAATTTGGGTCCTTTTAAGGACCCTTCACAAAATTCCATGTCCAAAAAATGGACCCTTCACAAAATTCCATAATTAACAAAAGGACCCTTCACAAAATTCCATGTCCAACAAACGGATTTTTCACAATATTCCAAGTAAAAAAAAAAAAAACGAAACCTTCATAATATTTCCAGTTTGAAAATGAACCAATTTATTTTATGCCAAAAGGAGAAAATGGCAAAATGGCTCAAAATTTATAAAATTGGAAATTTTTCACAAAATTAATATTTTTTCACAAAAATAGGACCCTGTAAAAAAACCCGAATAGACCTCTGATAATAGATATCTAGCGAACACAAATCAATCAATCATTATCTCATCCCGCCGAAGTTTTTAGAAAAGAAAGACGGCACACGGCAAATTTCCAAAATTTCATCAATTCCTTTAAAAGAACCAAAGTGATGGATGTTTTAAAATGTATTGAATAGAAAAAAATATAAATAATTAATATCGTCAATAGTATTACAAAATCCTGATCACAATTCAGACCAAGTTGGCGGTCGGCAATTTTAAATTGGATTAAGTATATCCTTTTTTTGCAGGAACATTTAAGTTGATATCGTCACTGACAGCTTCTAAATGAAATTAAATATAAACATATCTCCCCACTGTTGCACAAGTGTCAATATCCACAAATTATCTACAGTGAATGATAATTGAGGACTAAAAATAGAAAACGACCCAAGTACCAAAAAAAAATCGAAAATCTTTCTTTTTAAGGAAAAATGTTCTAAAGGCCACGCTAAACAAAGTGGAGAACGCCCAAAGTGCGAACTCCCTTAGCAAAAGTGCTAGAAGTGTGGGTAGACGCGGGGTGACGCGTCCCCCCACTTTTCAAGAAAATACCCCATGCGTCCCCCCCCCCCCACTTTTAAAAACACTGAAATCCATCCCCCCACCTTAAAAAGCATTCAATCCGCCTAAAAACAACTATTGAAAAATAACTTTAACCTTTCAATGTAGTGACACTGTGAAAAAGTTATTTATTTTTACACTTGAAAACTATTTATGATATGTACATCTTATTATTATAAAAATGTATTGTACTACTTTGTATAAAGATATTATTATTTTTGCTAACAAATACAGTTACACTTGGTCAACTTTTAACTTTGGAGGAACTTTCTTTTAAGTTACATTTCTATTCTTGTTTCATATAAAGACAAGCTATTAAAAAAAAAAAAAAAACTTTTTAGAATTCTCTATTATTTTAATTTCATGAAAGTACGCAGATTTATAAGTATTATTTAAATCTAAATAAACAGTTATGTATTTAACGTTGAATTATTACTTCACTTCATCTCTTACTTCCAAGTAAAAAAAAAACTAAGTCACCGAATATTCATTAAAATAACAATAAATTTGGGACCCTCGTTTAACGTTAATGTTAGGAAGTATAAATTATTTTTTTTACGAGTTAAAAGTTTTATTATAAGTTACGAATTTATAAAATTTATGGTTGAAGATGGGAGAAGGGAAGTGGGGGGGGGGGGGGGTGCACTTGTCACCAAATTTTAGGCGTCCCCCCCCCCCACCTTTTTTTCCACCACTTCTACCACTGCTTTTAGTGACAGTGACAGTCCCCAAACTTGATAGAATGCATTGTCATCAATATAGAATCTGTCTACCGAATTTCAACTCTGATGGCTGTGTGCTTAGCGCTCTGGCCACGTTCGAATCCCGGATTAGGCATGGATGTTCGTTGCGGTTCGAAATCCACGTTAAGCTGTAGGTCTCAGCCTGATTAACCATTATTGTGCATAAAAATGCGTCGTTGAGCTTATAAACCAACCATCCAAGTTTCAATCCGATCAGAGATAAACTTTTGGTACACCAGGTATAAAAAAAGTTTTTTAACTTTAAGGGGGTTAGGTACCAAAAAAAAAAAAAAAAAAAAAAGCTTTATTTATAAATATTTTTATGTCAAAAATTTATCTTATGTATGAGATACTAATTATATATATTTGAGATAAAGTTTTTTTTTTTTTTTTTTTTTTTTTAATATTGTATTTATTTTTAAAACAATCAAAAACCAAGAAAAATCCTTAATAATTGATGTTTGCGTATTTTGATATAAATCAAGAATTTTTTTTTATTATTATTATTATTTTTTTTTTTTCAGTGAAGGCTTTATGTAATACCTAATTATATAAAAAAAAATTTGCCTTCACAGAATTTTGATGGGTGAATTAGAAAAAAATCAAAAATTCTCAAGTTAAAATATTGAAATTTTTGATTTTTTTTTTTTTTTATGTTATCCTTTACGCTAAATGTTATAATATAAAACAGAATTTAAAAAATAAAATTCTGTGAAGACAAAATTTTTAAAACTATTTAAATTAAATGCTCCACAAATTTGAACAGTCAATTGTTAATGGTTCTGGAGATATATCGATTTGAATTTGCAACATCTGTGAAAAACACCAGTGCTAGAAAAACGCACATCAAGCAGACGCTTAAAAGCGGTACGCCCATTACTGATGTTTAAATAACAGGTAGTTTCGTAGCGTTCTAATCATCGGAGGAATAAGATAAAAACATCATTCTCTTTAAGAATGTATGAACTATTTTTTAAAATCAGAGAAGAGAAAAATTGGGATTTTTGACGAAATTTCGGTACTGGTCAGTGGTAGAAGTGGTGAAAAAAAAGTGGGGGGGGGGGGCACCCTAAATTTCGTGACAAGTGCAACCCCCCCCCCCCCCTCTTCTCCCATCTTCAACAATAAATTTTATAAATTCGTAACTTATAATAAAAATAGTAATTAGTAAAGAAATAATTTATAGCAAAAAAAATTCCACATTTTATTGTTATTTTAATGAATATTCGGCGACTTAGTTTTTTTAACTTGAAAGTAAGCGATAAAGTTAAGTAATAATTCAATGTTAAATACATAACTGTTTATTTAGATTTAAATAATACTTATAAATGTGCATACTTTCAAGAAATTAAATTAATAGAGAATTCTTAAAAGGTTTTTTTTTTTTTTTTTTTTTTTTTTTGAAATGAATGAATGAAACAAGAATTAATAGAAATATAACTTAAAAGTTCCTCCAAAGTTAATAGCTGACCAAGCGTAGCAGTATTTATTAATAAAACTACTCACACCTTTATACAAATTAGTATAATACATTCTTATAAAATAGTATGATATACCATACATAGTTTCTTCAACATTTGAAAACTTGAAATAACTTTTTCTCATTGTCACTACATTTAAACGTTAATGTTATTTTTCCTGAGTTGTTTTTAGGCGGATTGAATGCTTTTATAAGTGGGGGGGGGGGGAGGGAATGGATTTCAGTGGTTTTAGAAGTGGGGAGACGCATGGGCATTTCCTTGAAAAGTGGGGGGGGGGGACGCGTCACCCCGCTTCTACCCACACTCAGTGGTGTAGTGTAAAATAAAAAGGTGTGGGAACGCTATGCCGCGTCATCACAAAGTATTTTTTTCTTCTGTATGTGGAAGGGGGAGGGGTGAAAGTTACGACTACAAATATTTTTATTAATATTACTTTAATAATCTCAAAACAGCTAATGAGCATATCAAAAATAAAAATTGTGTGCTTAGACTTCTTTTATATAAATAATTTTTTAAAACTACTAAGGTATATGTAGATTTTTAAACAATTTGCTTTGCACAACCCATTTTAAAAGATTTTTTGACCCTTTATAAATGGATTATAAGACATTTTCAAACATATTATTGACCAAATTTTTTAAACAGATTTTTTGAAACAATTTTCCAAAATTTTAGAGATGCCTTACATGCAATGGGTTCGGATAAATTCCCAGATTCAGTAACTCCTTGAAATCTGTTTTCAAAATAAATGAAAAAATGATTGCTATTATTGCAGATGTCGATTGAGAGTCTTCTGACTTTTCTCCTTCTCGAAAAGAATATGCAGAGAAGTTATTTTTGCTTAATAGACCCTTCCTTCACTTTTCCAAATTTGCTCCATTAATAAAATGAAATTAACAACTTGAATAATAACAATTGGAAAGTTAAAATCCATCAGACGATTTAAAATTTTTTGATAAAATATTAATTTGTGTACCATCCCAATCATCTCTAATTCTAAGAGGGATATTCAAGTATAGACTCATCACTTGCCAGACGTATAGATTTGCTTGGGACATTCTTGGTATTTTTAATCGTATCCAGTTAGGTTTTGTCATTTCGACAGTGTTGACGATTAGGTGACAATAATCGACAAAAATGGGTATGAATCGTAGGAGAAAACAAACTGCAAAATGTATATTGCCATCAAAATCACTAGATTTTAAAAAAGATCGGTGAAAATGTCCTCCACTGTATTTAGTGTTAATTTTTTTTAAAGTTGAGGAAAAGGATTTTTTTTTAAGAACCACTGCTACAGTTTTGGAATAAACTCTGAAATAACTTTTTTTACTCTCAAATCGAAAAAGAAATTAATTTTGCATTTTAAAATACATTTGATTTGTTTTCCTACTATTTCACAGCCCAATTTCGATGTATTATACAAATTTACAAAATCATTAGCAGTTTTATATTAAGAAAAATTAAATAAACAGGACCGACCTAAGAGTAAAATGCTGTGTGTGCAAGAATGAGTTTTGGCGCCCCTTATAATGAAAATGGGTGTAGAAAACCCTCCAAAAATTGTATGGGTGCTCTATATGGTATAAGTTCAAATTACTAAAATCGAAGCTTTTTCTGCCCAAAATATCATTTTAAGTCAGGCTTTTTTTTTTTTTTTTTTTTTTTTTTTTTAAAGGGAAACCTCGGATATAATTTCCTTTTATAAAATATAAAAATATGAATAAAAATAATTTTATAAGAACTTAATTATACTACGGCAACGACTGCGGGGTTGCGAAGGGGAACCAAGGCTTGCGCTAAGAGCAGATGACTACTTCATAAGAACTGAATAAAATACATGTTATTAAAATTAGTGATTTTTGCAACGCATTACTTTTTTTAAGTCGTCCTCTGCAATGAGAGCAACCCTTGGTTCCCCTTCGCAACCCCACAGTCGTTGCCGTAGAATACAGCAACGGCTACGTGGTTGAGAAGGACTACAATTCGGCTAATGCATTTCGGCTAATGTAGCATTATCAGTACTGCTAAGTTAAAGTGAAGCAAAGTTAACAACTGTTCACTTCTCTCAAAACAACGTAGTGTAGTGCTTGAAGCCAGTCTTTTTACTGTACTTTCAAGCAACATTTTATCTGTTGAACTAAACATAGTAAAATGGCTGATTGGCACTCAAAATTTCACAAAAATTTATATTTTTTATAAATTTCATTTTTTCCCTCTTAATATCGCATGTTTGCCATTGCACTTGTCTTCAGCCGGCCCTGGAAGTATATAACATCAACAAAGTGATAATACCTTCACTTTTTGGAAAAGGAGAGATTAATTAAAATGGGTGGCGGCAGCATTATTACACTGGTGCGCAAAACTTAAGCAACAGGTGGGTTTTTTGCCATAACTCCACGAGAAATCATCTGAGAGACATAAAATTCAGAAATGAGGGAGAGTATTATGTACGTAAAGGATGACGAAAATATCGGCGCTGAAAAAGGAATACAATGCATACAGTATGGAATCAAACAAAAACAAGCTTTATTGAACGAATAGTATCGTGACTCATGATTGCCTATCCAAGAGGAAGAACAACAAGCAGATGTTCCTTAATATGGGATATGCCCTCCCCTCACTGCAATGGTTGCTTCGCACCGTCTCCGCATACTCAGAACCAGCCGGTGCAACATTTCTTGTGGTAGAAGTGCCCATTCCTCAATCGGCATCTGTTTGAGTTGTTGGGTGTTCTCCGGAGGATCTAAGCGTGCTGCAATACATTTCCCCAAAGCATCCCACACATGTTCGATGGGATTTAAATCTGGGGAGTACGCTGGCCAATCATTCGAGTGATATCTTCACTTTCCAGTAGCTCCTCAACAGCAAGAGTCCGATGTGTCCGTGCATTGTCATCCATAACAATGAAGTCTGGGTCAATGGCACCTTGGAACAGATGCACATGGGGAAGGAGTACCTCCTCACAATAGCGATCCACGGCTACAGACCCTCTGTCGAAAACGTGGAGCTCAGTTCGCCCGTTCAGTATAATACCTCCCCAGACAAGAACGCCAGGACCACCGTTACGGTGTCTTTCCTTGATGTTACTGGGATGAAACCGGGTCCCGACCTCTCTCCAAATCAAAATGCGTTGAAAATCTCTTCCGGTACTGAACCGACTCTCATCCGTAAAGAGGACACGACGCCATTGATCAGTTGTCCAAAATTCTGTGCTCTCTGCACCACTGTAAACGGTGGCGTCGGCCAACTTTCAACGAGAGGCAGCGTTCAGGACGGCGGGAGAATAGGCCCCCTTTGTGAAGGCGTCTGGCCACAGTAAACCGCGACACTTGTCGCCCCGTTGCTGTGCAGAGTTGCTGAGCAATGGCACTTGCTGACTGCTGTCGGCCTCTTTTCGCCTGCAGGACAATATATCGGTCATCCCCTGCAGTTGTCGTCCTCGGGCGGCTACCACCAACCTTTCTAACAGCTGTACCTGTAGTTTGGAGCGCGTTCCAAGCGCGCGAAACGACACTTTTGTTGATTCCGAACTCTGCAGCTACACTGGTGACAGTACGCCCCTCCTCCAGCTTTCCGATCATTCTTCCACGTGTGAAGTCGTACAGGTGATTTCTTCTAGCCATATTTCACGAACTGACTCACTAGCACTTGCAGCGAATATGTTGAATTGCGTCTACGTCCTTCCTTTTATTCTACTTTTGAGCTGCGCGGGTTGACATCACGCGTTTTGCGTACCCTCACGTCGCCTCTAACGTTTCGTTCCTGATATTTGCATACGCATGACGTTTCTACTGACTGACGTATTCATTGTATTGATCTCCAGACCTCCTTTTCTGCAATTTCATGGCTATCTGCTAAATTTTTACATTGTTGCTTAAGTTTTGCACACCAGTGTAGGTTGCAAGGAATTAAAAAAAAAAAAAAAAAAAAAAAAAAAAAAAAACTTTTTCTTCTCACAATGATAAGTATAAAATCGATTATTAAATAAATAATACACAGTTTTTTTTTTACCGGTGAATTTTGCCCTTTTCCCATTTTTATAAAAAAAAAACTTAAGCAACTAGGGGAAAACAAGCATCCTTCCATGCACCTTTCTGGCTCCACCATTTCCATTATTTTTACGTATTGAGTTAAAGTAAGAGTTAAAAATCAATACTGTTTTTAACACATTTTGTTATGTTCAAACAACGTATCAGTTTGATTTTCCCAATACCTGACACTAAAATAAATACTGCTCAATATCTTGAAAAATATAAATGCATAATTCTGTGATCACAAAACACCCTAAAAGCTAATACAAAGTATCAACATTCTGCACTTACCTATCTGGATTCTTAGCACCAATCAGATTATTCCGTCAAAATCGCAGGTTTGCTTCACTTTTTCGGATTGGGGGAAAAAAAGAAACACCGTGTCTTTTACTGTTATTTGTTTTTTTCCCCTCTTGAACGAATTAATTTTTTAGGTACGGCGAGAGGTTTATAAATAATTTATTAAACCAATGACATAAAAGTTTAAAAAAATAATAACTTTACATACCTTTTGTTGATAAATCGTTTAGCGTTTCCGTTAAAATTAGAGGAGGGGAACATTCTTCAAGGAAAGGGTGCAAAGAACTGTGTGTGCCAGACCACAGTTTTGTTCTTTAAAAATGTAGATAGTTGGTGTGAATTTGGGTATGGAAGTTTTAGTCCGAATACATGACAAACCATACATATTTGACGTCTGGAATTCATCTACAAATATAGATCATTCATTCAAGAAGAAGTAACTGCCATTGGATAAATCATAACTAGATGTAAACATCATATATGTCAGTTCATTGGTGATGAAGGAGAAATCACGTATCTTTCAAGTGTTTTGCAAAAACTTGAACTTGCTTGTTCAGCTCTGAAGTTGTGGATCACAAACGAAGGTAAAGTTCTCACGAATTGACTTTTTCATTTTCATTCTTAGCTTTGCGTTTAGTGTCACTTAAAGAAATTAAAAAAAGTATAAATAAAAAAAAATTAGCTGAGGGAACGGTGTTCCGCCTTCTAAAAAGGTAAAGGATCGCCGTTCCCACACGCTCCCGCTCCACTACACCCCTGCCCACACTTCTATACTAAACTTCAACTTAACTAGACATCACTTAGACGGTAGATCGTGACAGTGCTCATAGGTATTTGATCCATTTTGGCGGAGTGAAGACATAATTCTCGCCAAACCTTACGGCCTTTTGTTCTCTGCAGGGTTGTGGTTTGGCGAACATTATGTCTTCACTCCGCCAAAATGGATTAAATACCTATGAGCACTGTGACGATCTACCGTCTAAGTGATGTCTAGTTAAGTTGAAGTTTAGTATAGCACATGTACTGGTCCCCCTTAACGATTTGAGGGAGAAGGTAGAAAATCAACCTATGCATAATTTTACACATCTAGCAGAAGGTCCAATGAAACATTGACCCCGCCTCACATATTAATCGCCACAAATGATAATACCATCCCACAACATTGAATCGGCGACATTGACTTTCCGAATCAACTTCCTTCTCTCGGTTTCCGTCTTGGAAGAAAAAGAAAAAGATTCCGTCCGATTTCGCGGCAGACGCACGCACGAGCATGCGACTGCACGGATAGTCGATGGTGCGTCACAAAGTGTTCTCTTCACAACAACACACTCCTCGGTTAAAAAGAGTATTTGGTTTCTCTCTGCCTTTTGTCAGGAGCTCTAAGTGTGTTTAGGGAGTCGTTACTCCTCTGTGGATGGTTTTATATTTTCCTCTGAGATCAGGACGTTGGGATTATGTGTGCTTATGCATGCTTCGAATGCTTGGGGTAAGTTTGGCTTTATTGTCTGGGGTGTTGTAATTCTGACAGAAACTATATGAAATTGGTTTTGAATTTTTAAAGGCATATAATACCAGAATGTTATTTAAATACCGGAGGTATCAGAAATAGTTCTGACAACAATGTTCCCTGTAGCACAAATCCGATGGCCAATATCGACTCGGCACTGATCAATCCCGATGTAATAAAAGTTCATTAACAAAATTTGACTGTAAAATAATAAGTGTTTTTTTTTTATTATTATTATTGATATTTTAGGTAATTATAAGCTAGCTTATAAAAACTTTTTAAGAGCAATAAAATAAAAAATAAATAAAAAACTGGTGATTTTATCTTCAATTTTTTTTTTTAACTGAGCTTTTATTACTGATGGTATGCCTGTTACAAAATTTTATATGCCACAAAGAATTTTGCTTTGAAGCAAATATATATATATATATATATATATATATATATTGCGTAATATGGGGCCTAACATGTCAGAATATGCGATGCCTTTAGGTAATGGCGAAACAGGTAATCTGATGATATTTACTTTATTTTATTATATTCATATATCCGGTATATTATAGATCGGGTAAATAAAGAAAAACAACTGGAAGTTCTCTGTTGTATTGTGTACATTTTGGCTCTTTTTTCCATTCCCAAACAAATTAGAATTCTAAAATTATGATGGATCCAGTAGTTATGTTTCAGTTTTATTCAACACTAGCTGGAGGCATAGTTATATTGAAAAATAGTTATTTTAACTAAGTCAAATATACATTTACAAGCCGCCGACTCAAGGGGCACGTAAATGTATATTTGACTTAGTTAAAATAACTATTTTTCTATATAAATATATACGTGTCCCTTGCGTCGGTTGCTTAAGATAATTATTTACAATTGTTAAATTATTGGTTTTTTTTATTACAACGTGCAAAAAAATTAAACATTTTTTTAATCATTTTGAATCAAAAATCGTGGCGAAATAAGTAACACTTTATCGCGAGAAGTGCGGGAAAGTAACTTAGTCGCAATATTGTGAGAAAGTACTTTCTCACGCTCAAATAGTATAGTCTTGGCACATCCATATAGATGAACAACTAGATAGACTGCTTAACGCTGGGAAAATGAAGCCGTTGCCAGATGCCGTTGGGTGGACAAAAAATACGACTTGCCGAGGATTGGAAATAAAATTTTGGGTTGTACACAGCAGAAATGTCAATAGTAGACCTCAATAATAAATAATGTGCAAAAAAATATGTACTCTATCACTTTACAAGGTTTCTCACATTCCCATCCAACTATAAAAGTGAACTCTGATTGG
This sequence comes from Linyphia triangularis, assembly GCA_963978545.1. Classification (NCBI taxonomy): domain Eukaryota; kingdom Metazoa; phylum Arthropoda; class Arachnida; order Araneae; family Linyphiidae; genus Linyphia; species Linyphia triangularis. Next base: position 85,896,218 of record OZ021726.1, read on the forward strand.
TTAATTAACCACCCATATCATTAACCACCGGCGCGTTTTTCTCCTTGCATTGACATCGGAGCAGTCTATCCAGTTGTTTATCTATATCGATGTCTTGGCCTAGAAATGACATATTATCAGAAGAAATTCATAGACTGGAGTTGCCAACATTAATAAATATATCTATTAAAAAAATATTTTTTTGCACATGATTATAAAAAAATATTATAGGCAGCACGTGAGAAAATACATTTTCAAACTAGAGAAATTATTTAACTCGTGCTTTCGCACTCGTCAAATAAGCGTTTAACCTCGTTTGAAAAAGTATTACTTTCCCCACTAGTTACATAAATAACTATTCAATATAACTATACCACCAGTTAATATTGTATAAAACTGAAACATAAAAACGAGCGTTGTCATAACTTTAGAATCCTTATTTGTTTACGCGAATAGAAAAAAAGAGCGAAAATATCCCGTGCATCAGTCAGAGATTGGACAATTCCTACATTTTTTTTTTATATTTTTTTTTATTGAATTCGAAAAGGCCATAAACAGAAAAATGTCTGCTCAATGCATTATTATTATTATTATTTTTAAATTTGCAATCCAAGTTTCCCTGTTAAACGGTGGCTAGAAAACGATTCATTCGGCTCGAATTTAATGTGACGTCAAGGCTTCCCAAACATCGTGGCTTGAAATGCGGCAGCGGAAACCAGTTTTGCAAGTATCTCGCAAATCGCGCCGACCGGTACGTGATATGGCAATGGTCTACCAGCAGCAACTATTTCAACGCCAACTATTTGGCAGAGACCTCACGATAACCATAGAAACAGTAGGAACACTTGACGTCACAGATTTTGTTGTGTGTTTTGATCGAACTTCATTCGATCAAAACACACAACATTTTCTTTTCTTAATATTAAAATAACTTTTGTGTAAATGTTTGGAATCAGAAAGAAATTCTTCATAAATATAAACTAATTTCACTCGTTTTTAAAAAATGCGGGAATTGTCCATTGCCCTAACAACAAAAAATTGGTAAATGCATCATCAAGTTAAGTTTGGTTGATTACCCCTCTACATCTTTGTAACTATTTCTTTCTGCCTAGCTGCACAACTACGGATGAGTGACCTGTTAAATATAAAACATGGCTTCTAGACTGAGAGGCGACTGCAATTTTTGGACCCCATCGAACATCATTCTGAATTTTTTATAGAAAATAGAGAAAAGTGTGTAGATTACGAATCCACTGGTCTGCCATGGCAAAAATGGCCGAAACTAGTCAAAAATTGACTTTTAATAAGTTGAACTAAATCCAATTGCCAAATGCGACATAACTTGCCAAATAATAAGCATTTTTTTTTTTATTTGGTAACCCTCACTCTTTAATTTTCAATTTTAGATGGTTGCAGACGATTCAGATATCTGGTTACGGTCTACTTGCATCTTTTAAAAGGGAGCCAAGTTGGCAAAAAATATTACGTCACTTATGACGTAACTGATGTCGCCAATTTGGCTTACTTTTAAAAGATATAAGTTTTCCGAGCCAAAGATCAGAAATCGTTTGCGCTTTTTCTCATTGAAAATCAAAATGAAGTGGGTTGCCAGACGAATAAGTTTGCTCTATTTTTGGCAAGTTATGACATATTTGGCAATCGGATTTTAGTTTAACTCATTCCAAGTCGATTATTGATCAGTTTCGGCCATTTTTGCTACGGCAGACCAGTGGATTCCTAATCTACTAACTTTTCTCCAATTTCTATAAAAAATTCAAAATGATGTTCGATGGGGTCTAAAAATTGCAGTCGCCTCTCGGACTATTCGTTTGTGTATTCTAATAGATGCTTAATCACTTTTAACCTCAGGCTATTTTAATAAAGATTAGTTTATTTTTGATTATTTTAACAAAGAAACCCTTCAAATGTCTCTGGTGGTTCAGATCTATAACGTACTTAATTATTATTATTATTTTTTTAACAAACGACGATTTTGCAGAAGTCAAAGAAAGGAATTAAAGAAAATTTGAAAATCTAAACGTTTCGAATTGGCATTACTGGCTCCGGTATCGTCTGTTGTGATGCAGTCCCCATTTAATAAAGATTTAGCAGAATTTGAAAGGTGTAAAAAATTTTGTTAATTAAAAACATTAGTAATTTTTATTTTTCAGGCGTCTATCCAGGTTTTTTTTTTTACAGGGTCCTATTCTTGAAAAAATATATTAATTTTGTGAAAAATTTCCAATTTTATATATTTTGAGCATATGGTTTGGCGTCCAACGCGTCACTTCCTTGAAACCAACATGTGGGCAAGTGAGGCGTTTTCTCCTTTTGGCATAAAATAAACTTTGCAATGTGTCCGTTTTCAAACTGGAAATATTATGGAGGTTCCGTTTTTTTGACTTGGAATTTTGTGAAAGGTCAGTTTGTTGGACATGGAATTATGTGAAGGGTTCTTTTGTTGATTATGGAATTTTGTGAAGGGTCCGTTTTTTGGACGTGGAATTTTGTGAAGGGTCCTTAAAAGGACCCAAATTTCCTTCTGCATAGAACCCTGTTTTTAAATTTGAAAAATATGCCTGTAGAATTAGAAATGATATAACCCATGAAAACATGAAAAATCCTTTATATGCATCGCCAATTTTTATATTCATAGTGCCGAATCTGTTGCCAGCTTGTGCTTGGTGTTTGCATCGAATTTTAAATATTAACCCTTTGCACTCCAGGCCTTTTTCGCGAGGAAGAATCAGCAACTCGAGACATTTTAGGTTCGGCTGGTGTTTAGGAATTTGCTTCATAGAAACTAAACACAGTCATTGGCCTTGCATCGAATTTCCGCATCACACCTAATGGTCCTCCCGTGGTTTGGAATCCAATCGTGGAGAGGCGCCACTGGAGTGCAAAGGGTTAAAAACATTTCTATCTGCAAAATATGCTGCAAAATACGTTTCACACTTTATTCATTAAAAATGAATATGAATTTATGCAGGTACATCCAAATATTTTTTTTTACTATTCTAGTTAAAAACAGTTTATTATTTATTTATTTACTAAAACAATTTTGGACACCGCAAAGAGTTTCTTCAATGATCGGTTAAGTGCTATTTCAGCGTGATTGTATGACGGCAAGTTGATTTATTAGTATTTCATAAAAGGGACCTTTTAGTGACAGTTCCAAAATTTGATGGAATGCATTTTGTCATCGACATCGAATCTATCTGCCAAGTTTCAGCCCGATTGGATGGTAGAAATTGGGTTAATTTAGCGTCTGCAGATTTGCCCGGCAGTCAAAAACAAACAAAATCGAAGTTAATATAAAGAATTTAATAAAAAGAATGGAAATGTTAACAATTATTTGAGGGATACAGATTCAGAAATCTATTTAAATAGTATAGATAGTTGCATGGGGTGAAACAACGGGCTATTTTTAAACATTATATTGGGATTATAACTCAAAATATCATTTATTTGTCATCAAGAAATCAAAAATGAAATCAATTGTAAATGAATTTAGAGTATAAAATAGTACTTAAATAGGCGTTGCATCTTCTTTTTATTTTTTTCGGGGTTGGTTTTGAAATCCGAGCAATCATTTTTGGTGATCCTGTAGTTGTCTTCTACACCAGGTTAAACATGCATATCATTTATATGAGGAAGATTATGTGCATTTGTTTTTTATGCTTAGTAAGTTGCAGTGTTTTATTCCGATTTTAGGAAAATGTTGCATACTATCTTCGATAAAAAAAAAAAAAAAAGTTCACCTTATCCCTTCTCACTCTATAAGGAGTGTGATCATAATTTGAAACCAATATTCCAAACTTGATTGGCCGTGGGATTAGCGCCTCGCAGCATGCCAAAGGTGCCAGATTCGAATCCCGGATTTGGCATTGATGGTTCGGAATCCACGTTAAGGTCCCTGCCTGATTATCCATCATTGTGCATAAAAATAATTAGTTGAGCGTACAAAACCTTACAACCAAACTTGATTGAAATGAGTGGAAGTTAACTGTCGACATGAGATTTCGTAAAACCATTCCCCCATTTCTAAAGGGATATGAGACAATAATCTCAGATCTACTGAAACAATTTAAACTTGAAAACAATTAAAAGGAAGGAATGTACGCCTAGTTTCCAATTCCCAGTAACAATCTCAACCGAAATTATTCCGGACACTTTAGCTAGTACCTTTATATTAGGAACCCTCTGCCATATATATAACATTATCTACGTAATAATTCTTCTTTAAACTTCGCCGTGTTAAAATTTAATCCGGAATATAGTTATTTATTTTGAAACTACTTTTGTTGGTCTACGCATTGCATATGTTAAAGGAAAGTCGTAAACCCAAAGATCCATGAAGTTGGCTCAATAAAATGTATAATTTTTTGCCCTATATAATCCTTCTCGTGCATTTTTCCAAAAGTTAACTAAGGGGTGTGGAACATCGACAACTTTCAATTACACTATAATACTGACGAGGAATTGTGTCATTTACCGTTATTACATTTTCATCATTCATCTAGAAAAATGACCAGTTTGACGATTGGCGATATTTTTTGCGATAATTCTTGTCTTTAAAAAAAAAAAGAAGAAACTAAAATGGGGATTTTGGCGATATTTATTTCGATAATTCTTATATTGTCCTTTCTTATAAGTGAAACTGACTAGATAAGAAAAAACGATCAATAATGAGGTATGCTCAAGGAAAGAAGACTCTGGATTGAAGACATTCGTTTTTCAACTTTTTACACCGTTAAAGCATTTTTACGGGAATTTCGGAGATGGGGATGTTTAGAACATCTTAGGAGGCATTACCACAGCGATTTTGAACAAAATCGTTAGAGCCGTTTTTTTAGTATATACTGAAAAACATGATTCTTTCAACGGTAACCATACCTTACCCACATGCGCGATTTTGACGAAAACCTTAACGGTAGGTCCCATGGCTACCACCAACCCTCACACAAAATTTGAACATCGTAGGTCAATTTGTTCGGGAGTTTTTTTTTTTTTTTTTTTGACCGATTGCTATACTTTTATAACCATATGTATACATACGGATAATGGAAAGTAAAAATGAAAGCACGAAATACACTTGTTTTGCAAGGAATATATGCATGACAAACATCTAGTATTAAATTTACCAAAAGCAGACTGAAAAAATATAATAATATAACCCATAAAAATAGAGTTTTTAAAAAATCCTCTTTATGCATTGTCAATTTTTATATTCATTGACACAAAGCCGATATCAAAAACATTTCTATCAGTAAAATGCGTGGTTAACTACGTTTCAAAATTTATTTATTAAAAATGAACGTGAATTTACACTCTCACATGCAAATATCATTTATTTATTCATATTAAAGTAATTTTATTATTTATTTAAAAAAAAAAAAATAATAATAATTTGGCGACAGGAAAGAGTTTCAACAATGATCGGTTCAATGCTATTTTAACGGGATTGGATGACGGCAAGTTGGTTTATTAGTATTCCGTAAAAGCAACCTTTTAGTGACACTTAACAGCCCAAAAATGTGATAGAATGCACTGTCACCGACATCGAACCTATCTGCCAAGTTTTAGCCCTATTGAATGACGGCAAAAGGCTAATAAATTAGGCCTCCGCAGATTCCGCTTCCATCGACAAACATACAAAATTCAATAAATTCAATTCAATTATTCAATAAATAAAATGTTATTTTTCTTTCTTAAATTTGACGAGTATCAAATATTGCGGGTTAAATTTAATAGTATAGGACATTGAAGCTTGTCTTTAATTTGTTTGGATATTTAAGATATTCTCCAGGCTTACAGTTAGTCTATTAACTTGTGGATAGATCGTGGAAGAAAAAAATGCACGGTAATTTTGAAAACATTTCGGCTGTTCCAATTTATAATACTAATATTTGAGGATAACTTACATTGCACACACTCGGTCTTTAAATTGAAATACCGAAATCCTCAAGAAATTTCAATGGCTATCTTGAAATGCACAATTTTTTTTATATAACATATCGACTGTTACAGTTTAGAAACCTGTTATCTATGTTATAGACACTAGGTTTATCATTTGAAAAGTCGATACATTCTGTAGTATGACTAACAGTTATTCTCAAGACATGTCAACGTTTTTTTTTTTTTTTTTTTTTTTTTTTTTAAATCTTTTTATTGATATTTTAACAACTCTGTCCAACTTAGAATCCTGTTGTATTTCAATCTCGAGGTAGCGTAGGATGTGCATTGTGTTTGGAAAAAGGATAACCAATCATTATGGCTCAATCCTGTTTAATTAATTGGCATGCCTACAGATTCCCGTTAATTAGTTACAGCAGAGGTCACCAATCATTCCGGAGTCTCGAATACGGTTACAGTTATCTTAATTGAAAAACTCAGGTGCACTGTTACAGTTCCGGTTTACAGTTAGAGGTATAGTTCAAAGAGTTAATGCACAACAAAACCTAGTATATATGGTCTACTTACATTACTGATGTTAGGTTTATAAAATGAAATACCGATGCATTTTGTGGAATTATTAACCATTGAATAATCTAGAATAATACCGGAAGACACTAATGAAAAATACCGCCGGCGGTCAGATCAAGATGCGGAAGAAAACTCTTAGTTGTTATTAAGAATTAATTGGACAGTTGTTATTTATTCGTGTCTTGCGCTTTTTCCAATATACATTGTTAATTGATGCCATGAGCACCGATACACGTCAGATTAATTCACTTCAGCCACATCCGTTCTTTTCAAGAAAATATTTCATTGTTTGAGGTACATCGTGACCTGGAAATATCATGTTGACCTGACATCTCTAATGAATTATTATCCTTCGAAAAATTATAATAGTCCTTGTGCTTTGTTAATGTGTATATCTAATATTGGAGTATTATATCTTATTTGAGCGTTGTGAGCTTTATTAAGGTTTGGTACCATCCATCCATTTAAATTACATTTTGAATAAATAAGCAAGATTAAGGATTTCTTTCATTGTCTAGAAAACTGGTTGATTGTAGTTTAAGAATAATATAACCCATAAAAACAAAGTTTTTAATATAAATCATTTATATGCATTGCCATGTATTTGTTAACATAGCGCCGTTTCTGTTGGCAGCGTGTTCTTGGTATTAGCGTTTAATTTTAAATATCAAAATCATTTCTATCAGCAAAATGAGTGGCAAACTACGTTTCAAATTTTATTTATTAAAAATGAACGTCGCACACACATCTACATCCAAATATCTTTAATTTATTCTGATTAAAACAATTTTATTATTTATTTATTAAAAAAAAATTTGGCTGCAGGAAAGAGTTTCAACAATGGTCGGTTCAATGCTTTTTTTAATGCGATTGGATGACGGCAAGTTGGTTTATTAGTATTCCGTAAAAGCGACTTTTTAATGAGAGTTACAGTCCCATAATTTAATTCAATGCATTTTCATCGACAATGAACCTATCTGCCAAGTTTCAGCTCGATTTGGTGACGGCAAGAGGGTTAATTAGTTCTCTGAACATTTGCCCGCCATCAACAAACACAATACTCGAAGTTAAATATAAAGAATATAAAAAGAAACGTGATGTTTTTCCCCTTAAGAAATCCCTTAAATATATATATATATATATATATATATATATATATATATATATATATATATATATATATATATATATATATATATATATATATATATATATATATATATATATATATATATATATATATATATATATATATATATATATATATATATATATATATATATATATATATATATATATATATTAAATGCGTAACACCAGCGGAAGGAAGGAAGCCCGACCTGTTTGACCTGCACGTTTGCGCTTACTTGAAAGATAAAATGGTTTTTTCCCCCTTTTGAAGTCATTTGATAAATGTTTTCTTATAGTTGCAAGCATTTCCAGGAACGAGCGCAATACGGTCGCCTTGAAATGCACACGTTGAAATTAAAATTTCGTTTGCAGATTCGCAGAAGTAAATCCAATCTGGACTTTGTTATAACTTCGAAAGAAAGAAATCAAATCGTTATGGATTACCTTTAGGTCACTAAGTCTGTAGAATTGGCATTTAATTGCTGCATCCAAGAGTGGAAGAAAGTTCTTTGTTTGCTCTGATAATTGAGGTCTTGTTAACATGGCAGTTCATTCAACAAGAACTCGCCTTCTTTCAATGTAAGGGTAAGTTTAATCTTTTGGAACTTAAGGTATTCAAGACTACTTTACTCTAGTGCGGGATATATTTAAGAGGAATCACTACTAAGGATCATGTCTTATACTCGCTATAGTACAATCTTCTAGCCCAGTGCATTTAGAAACTACTTTCCATAAAAACCTTGACATTTGGTGAGTAGGTACGAAAATCATCACTCAATGAAATGACATAAATTGATTTCTTTTAATGTCTATCTATTATAAATGAAAATTAATAAAGCAAAACACAAAACCAGGTGGAGCCACTGCATATGCATTGACGTAAGGATTTCGAATATAAAACAAAATATAATAGACGCTATTTTCCGAGTTTTTAATTTATGTCATTTCATGAAGTGATTATTTTCGTACCTACTCACCTACAGTCAAGGTCTTATAGAGAGTAGTTTCTAAATGCACTGGGCTAGAAGATTGTAACATAGGGAGTGTAGGGAATGATCTTTACTAAGACTTCTTTTTAATGTAAAAGATTTTCAATGTGAGTTCCTTTCTGTGTTGGGGAGAGTGCCCAATAGATCTTTTGCAGACTTAGCATACTCCCCGTGATGTTTTCATTTTGAACATCAGAATTTTGTCAACGTAAAGTCTTCAGTTTTAAGGTTCTAGTGTAATACCTTCATTGAAGCGTTTATAAACTGAGAGGTGACATGTCCATGCTGTGATCTAGGTCCTAATTTTTAAATAGTGCTGATTCACTATTTCATTTTTTCAGTGCTAATTCAATAGTGATAAATATATATATATATAACTAGGGGTGTGGAACATCGCACAGCTTTTAATTACATTATAATATTGACGTGGATCTGTGCTATTTACCGTTTTTATAATTTCGTCATTCATTTAGAGGAAATGGTCAGTTTGGCGATATTTTTTGCGATAATTCCTGTATGGGTCTAGAAAAGAAGAAGAAAAAGAAAAAACTTCTCCAAAATGACGATATACTTTTAGCTAATCTTGATATTATCCTTTGTTATAAGTGAAACAGTGGGGAGAAGAAAAAACGATCGTTGATGAGGTATGCTCAAGGAAAGAGAACTCTGTGTTGAAGGCATTCGTTTTTTTACTTTTTAACCATAAAAGCATTATTGCGTGAATTTCGGAGGTGGGGATGTTTAGAACACCTTTAAAGGCATTAACACAGCGATGTTTATCAAAATCGTTGGAGCCGTTTTCTAGCAATCATTGAAAAACATGATTTTTTCAAATTTTCACAAAAATCTTAATGGTAGGTCACATGGCCGCCAGCAACCCGCATATTAAATTTGAACATCGTAGGTCAATTTGTTCGGGAGTTATGCTGACCACAGACACACATACCGACAGACATTTTTTCTAGATTACTACTAGATTTTTACTAGATTTTGAAATCAGGGTGTTCCAAAACGTGAAGAAATGCAAAAAAATATTTTTTTTTTTTTTACTGAGTGCTATACTTTCATTACCCTTTGTATAATACATATGGGTAATGAAAAGTAAAAAAGTCTTTTTAATCGTACATTTTTTGTGGAGGCGAGTCATAATTTCTCCATGTGATTTCACGTGATCGTTCATTTGGGAGTGAACGGGTTTATACAAATACTAAGGTAAGGGGCTCGGGAAAATGGGTTGGTTGGTTGTTTTCAGATTATCTGGCGCCATCAGCAACACGAGGACTTTTATGCGCCGAAACATTCGTCATTAGACAAGCCAACATACATTTACAAACACCCATGCTTAACAAGGGACTCGAACCCGCAACCTCGCGGTCTAGAAGCCCCGAAAGCAGAAAGTGCATAAAACTGCGACGTACGTCGCAGAACAATCAGAGTCCTTGCAGAACAATTTTAAGTTTGGAACACATGCCCGCGAGTGAGAAAAAGAATTTCACCTACGGGATGACATGTTCTGCAGAACAAAACGACTTTATTGTCCCCCCCCCCCCCAATTTTCTCGGAACAACATTTCCCCGAGCTTCAGTTTCTTATAGAAAAACTCCCCGCGTTCATAGGGGGATCAATCACGTGTCCGTTTCCCGTTATGGAGCGCTTTTTTTGCTGAAAGTCATTGATAAAGTTACAAATTTTGAATGTATGCCTTGGTTTCAAAAATAATTTTTTTCGTCATTGTTATTTTGCAATAAATGTGTAGTATTAATTTTATGGGTTTTTTCTTGTGTGTCATAATGGAAATTTTGAAAAAATGTCTGCAGAACATTTGTAACTGTCAAAAGTCCCGTTGCAGAACATTATATATTATTCTGCTTCTGGGCTAGAAGCTAGCACGCTAACCAATATACCGTTTGGTCGGCCTCGGGAAAATAGGTCTAAAGTTATTTAGGAATGTGCACTTCTATCCTATAGATTGAGAAGAGACTGCAAGTTTCGGTACCTCATTCTGTATATTTTGTTATTAAATGTAGAGAAATGTTAGTAGATTATGAATATACTGGTCTGCCGTGGGAAAAACGGCCGAAACAGTTCAAAAAACGACCTTGAATGGGTTGAGCGAAATTCGATTGCTAAACATGTCATAACCTGCACAAAAGTGAATTTTTCCGACTCCTCTTTCGCCAAACATGGGCATCTTTTGAAAGTAAGCCAAATTGGCAAAACATATTCAGTAATTGATGACATATTATTTATTGCCAACTTAGCTGACTTTTAAAAGATGCAAGTAATCGACGAAAGAGAAAAGTCGCCTGTTTCATTCTTAATTAAAAAATTAAAGAGTGGAGAATTGGTCGACGTAAAATTCTCGTTTTGACAGGTTAAGACATATTTGGCAATCGGCTTTAGTTCAACTCGTTCAAAGCCGATTTTTGAACTGTTTCGGTCATTTTTATCCCGGCAGACCAGTACATTCATGATCTAATTTCGTTTCATTACATTCTATAAAAACATTCAGATTGATGCTCGATGGGGTATCTAAATTTGCAATCGCCTCTCGGTCAAATAGTAAACAAGAAAAATTCTTTTGGAACTATGTTCTTTTTTATCGTTAGCCGCGTTTTTCCGCCACGCGAATTCTTAAGGAAATCCCCTTCAGGTCACAAACATTAGTGCTCTTCGCATTGCTATACTGCAATACCAGCGCATCGCTGCAAACAGATTGAAATGTACTCGATACAGTTAAATAAATATATTAGGGCCATTGTTTCTTATCGCAGCAGAAGATATTTACGCTTAGAATGAAATGCTTATAGATATTCATTCCACAGGTTTACGCAGCGTTGCCAGACCTCGGATTTAAAATTCTTAGGTAAGCAATTTTTCTGAAGGGCATTTTGGACATAGTATATTTAATAATATTTTTATCTATTGAAATATCGATAGTACTTCAAAAACTAAGACTTCCTGCACTTTAAAAAGTACAGTCATTCAAGGTAACTTTGAGCCATAGGGTGTAACTTTGCGCCACCTCCTAGTTTTCAGTATTTTTGGACTTAAAGAGCTGCTCATGATCCACTGCTGCAAACTGCTGGCAGGATTGTGAAATTGGCTTTTTGCTTGATAGTTTAATAAATGAATTGACAAAATAGTACATAATTTATTTGGCCATTCAGTTGTTTTTCTGGAGTACTGTTTGCAAGTTCCATTTTAATGCTTATTTGAAGTTGATGTAAATCAACTAATTTATGCAAGTAAGTATCAACTTACCACTTTATCAGCTATATAATTTTCTGAAAAAAGTGAAATGGTTAGTAGCTGATGGTTATTTATTTACTAACATTTGGAAAAAAGCAAAAAACCAAGGTACTATCATTTTACCACATATTCAGTGTAACTTTGAGCCGGTTCAAAGTTAGGCTGATGACAATGTGTAATGTATACACTGCACATATAATTCATATTTTATTCTAATTTATTTTTGGTTGCTTTTAAATACATTTATATACATACAAATGTAATTTAATTCACAGAATCTTCTCTTGTATGTAAAATCCGATAAAATGAAAATGTTGGGAGTGAATTCAAGAAGTACCTAATTATATTAGAAACACGTTCGCAGAACTAAAAAAAAAAATCTTCCGACCTGAAATGGTTGTAAAAAGCGTTTCAGTTGAGTAAGTGAAAAATCTATATGCACAAAATATAAATGGTAAAGGAATATGTATAGCGAGGACATGATAGGATTGTCCAAAGTCTTGTACCATATGAACTCCTGGGAAACAGCAAGAGTAAAAGTCCTAAACTAGATGACCCACCTAAAGGTTGAGTGGTTAGAGCTCTAGCCCCGCAAGCCAAATGTTCCGGTTTCGAATCCCGGGTTAGTCATGGATGTTCGTTGTGGTTCGGAATCCACGTTAAGCTGTAGGTCGTTGAGAGTATAAACCAACCAACTTGAACTAGATGATGCAGGTGACAGTGTAAGTACAACACTGTCATTTTCGGAGGAGATGAAAGTTGGACAATAAGGACATGATAGAGGTTTATACCACTCAAATTGTTGGGAGAATGTTACTGTAAAGTCAGAGATTGTTCAAGTGGTGGCTGTTAAACACATCAATGAGGCAGGAATTTTATACACAAAGCATGCACGTATTTTAGATTTTGGTTATGGCACATGCAAAGTTTACGACCACGTATTCAATACGATGGAGAAATGTACTCAGACCAAATTGACTTACGTGATATTTGGTCAATTGGTTGACCAAATTGACAACGTGATATTTGGCGGTTCATGAAGAAATCTGGTGCATATTGGAAATGGCCCAATATCAATGGTGATCTGTGGTATGAAAAAGTAGGCGTGTTTAAAAAATTATTAACAGAAATTATTATTCCAGCTAGAACACAGGTGCCGGGTTCGAATCCCGTATTAGGCATGGATGTGCATTGTGGTTCGGAATCCAAGTTAAGCTGTAGGTTCCTTACTGATTATCCGTTACTGTGCATGAAAATAGGTCGTTGAGCGTACAAACCAACCAATCCTGCTAGAACACGAGAATAAGAAAATGGTGATGCAAAACTATTAATCTAAAGAATGCCAAAGTGAAATTCTATGAAGTGGGAACTTTGTTTTTATATTATCATACTATTTCTAACATTAAGAGTAGAATATTTGTATTTGTGCCACATTGTGACTTGCAAACACCATAGTACTTAACTAATAGAATAAGGGCGATCTATCAGTTTTATTATTTTCTATTTATCTTTTCAATTTTTAATTGATAAAATGAGGTTATATTTAAGTGAATGAACTGAAGATTGTTTTTTCACTATATTTGCATGTTAAAACTGAATAATAAATAAGTTTTTATGCAATATATTCATGTGATTCGTCATCCACTGTTCCTACCTAATATATTCATTGTGGTGTTATATAAAATATCCAAACTTTATGGTATTGATAACTGCAGCTGATAATGTTTCAAATACTTAGAAACTTAATTTTACTCGTTCAAAGTAGTCTAGACTCCAAGATTGAATAAAAAAAGTTATTTTATATGAAACTTCTGATAGTGGTTCAAAATTACCCTGAATGACGGGGTAACTTTGCACCGGGTTATTTTCCTATTATTTGGTGCTTTCATCATCAACATTTACTAATTTGTGTAAATTAAAATATAATTTAGGGTTTATTTTTCCATTTTATGCCATTAGGTCGGAAAATATTATTAAAACTTAAGTGGAGAAGAAGAAAATACTGAAAATGTGGATCAATGTTACCCTGATTGACTGTACTAAGAAAGGCAGTATCTCAAATTATAGGTGTGGGAAAAACAACAGCCTTCTGTCAGTCAAAGTTGGCTAACGCGGCACTCAACGTGTTAATGATACTATCCTGTTATAAAAAATAAAAATAATTAAATAAATTTTCAGTAATTATTTAGTTTTATATCATATTTTACACTGTCAGCAACCGATGGCCGACTCGGCGCTCAACATGTTAAGTATAAACAAATCTAAAGAATAGATCCAGGTACGTACCATAGGTACCAGGAACGTACGTATAAACATCCATGCCTAATACGGGACATGAACCCGCAATTGTGGAAAAAGATGCAGACGTTATGTCCAATGTACAGAAAATTTCCATGTCAGACATTTTGAGAACTATAAAATTGTTGCTATCATCTCCTTCGGGTGTTTCTTTGACAATTCTCAAAAGGCCGTACTAAAAAATATCTCCATATACGTCCTGGATATGATGAAAAAAGATTCAGACGTTATATTTGATCTATTTAAATAATATAATTGGAAGGGTACGACCATTAAGTATTGCTGTTTGTTATAGCAGCATTGAATACCAATATCTTCTCAAGCATTTGGCTCCATACATATTTTAACTCTCATTATGTTATCGTAGACTGGTAAAGCGTTTTGTAACTGAGGAAGTATGTGATTTATTGTAATAAGGACTTTATTTTTAAATTTTAGGATTCGCTACTTGTTAGACATCGTTTTATATTTTAGTTGCTGCTCTTCTTTCAATTATAGGGCTATTTTATTTTGTACTCTTTATATCGTTGCTTTTAAATGTATTTTTATTTTGCGCTTTTATAAAACGGTGCTTGTCTTGGAAGATTTAAAGGGAATCAGTTTATAAGTGTTGTAGAAATAAAAAAAATAAAAAAAAGGTATAATTTCAGAATGAGTTCAACATCAAGCAGATCGACTGCCTGAATACCCAGATTATTTCTTATGGGACGGAATGAAATTCCCAAATTATACCTCACTTACATAAAGCATTTAACATTAAAAAAAAAACTCTTATCAAAATCTCATCAAAATAATTCTCCGTTCTACCTCGATAACTTTTCCCATTTTTCTTGGAATAATTGAGCCGAATTCCTCTTCTTTTGGCCCGATTCACGGGGCAAAAACAAACACAACGTCGTCGCATCCAATCCAAAAAGTGTCTCGCTAACCCACATCTTTTCGGTTTCGTACAAGCGAAGTGGCCATCTGGGAGGAAAAACCGCTGCTGGGGTAGAATTCTTTGACCTGGTTTCCATTTAAAGGAACAAAACATTTCACTCTTGATACATCGCCATTTCGATCACGTATCGGAGATTATCTCGGGAGACAATTTAAGCTTGATGCCACCGCAGACAACACAAGTGTGTTGTTGGTGTTTTATGAGTCGAATGCACATTGGGAAGAAGTTGATGAAGCATTGATAAAAGTCGTCTGCTTTGTTTAGATTCGACACGGTTAAGGGGATTCGTAATAGCGCATGCCTCTTCGGGTCTTTTGTTCGTCTTGTATATCAGAAGTTTAAAAAAAAAAAAAATATTCCCACGATCTTATCATAGCTAATTCTTCGAATGGTTTGAGTGCAATTGCTATTGAAAAGTACGTAAATACTTGCTTATGTGTTTACATGTTTAGATTAAGAGTTTTTTCTTTAGGAAAGTCTTCGATGGATTTCGAAATCCTTTAAATAAATTTCGATTTTATTTGTGGCGGTAAAAATTTCCGAGAGGTAATTAACCCACTTACAGTCATCTAATTGAAATTAAGAATTTTTTTCCCCCGGAAAGTGTTCGATGGCACTTTTAAATTCTTCGCATTAATTTCGATTTTGTTGGGGCAGGAAAATCTTTCGAGAGCTAATTAACCCAATTACAGTCATCTTATTGCCAACAACATGTTGAAATTAAGCATTTTTTGTCTTCAGAAACTGTTCGATTGGTCTTTTAAGTCTTTTATATTAATTTCGATTTTGTTGTGGCGGGAAAATCTTCCGAGCGCTAACTAACCCACCTACTGTCATCCGATTGCCATCAACATGCTGAAATTAAGATTATTTTTTCTCCGGAAAGTGTTCGATGACTCTTTTAAATTCTTTATATTAATTTCTATTTTGTTGTGGCGGGTTTGTTGTTTTCAGATTATCTGGCGCCGTCAGCATCACCAGGGCTATAATGCGCCGAAACATTCGTCATTAGACAAGCCAACATACATTTACAAACATCCATGCCAAATACGGGACACGAACCCGCAACCTTGCGGTCTAGAAGCTAGCACGCTAATCACTATACAGTTTTTGTTGTGGAGGGAAAATCTTCCGAGAGCTAATTAACTCACTTACTATCATCCAATTGCCATCAATATGCTGAAATTAAGAATATTTTTTCTCCGGAAAGTGTTCAATGGCTCTTTTAAATTCTTTGTATTAATTTCGATTCTGTTTGTGTGTTTTTGGCGGAAAAATCTTCGAAGAGATAAATAACCCACTTGCCGTCGTCAAATCGAGATGATACTTGGCAAATTAAGCAGTTGTCGATGACAGCGCGTTTCTATCAAGTTTTAGGGGCTGTCACTAAAAATCCGATTACGTTTCTATGATCGTACATCAGACACTTTACCAAACGAACAAGTCGTAATTGCGCATAAAATTTTTCAATGCACATGCACGTCAAGGATTTAGAGTAAAAAACTATTTTTATGAGTTACTTTCTTTCAAAGAATATTAGTTGTTTATTTTCTCTGGTATTCAATGGTTAAAATCGCTATTCTTTTCTCTCTGCAATATTTTGAATGTTCTTTTGGAACAACCTCTCTGAAAAAAATGTCAACTCCCCATCCTAAAAAATCGAGTTGTTTTGATTTGTCCGGATCTTTTTAGAACGCTTTACAAAGCATGGATTTTATTTAAATCTTTCGTCATAAAAAGTCGAAAACAATTAATCAACAAACTCCGCTGTCTCTACGAAATTTATTTAAAATACTTATATTTATTACTTAATTATATAAATGTATATTTATTATTTAATTATATATTTATTACTTAATTATATAAATGTATATTTATTATTTAATTATATATTTATTATTTAATTATATATTTATTATTTAATTATATATTTATTATTTAATTATATATTTATTATTTAATTATATATTTATTATTTAATTATATATTTATTATTTAATTATATATTTGTTATGTATTTATTATTTAATTATATATTTATTATGTATTTATTATTTAATTATATATTTATTATGTATTTATTATTTAATTATATAATTAATTTAATTGTATAATTAATGTACTTATTAAAATGAATGGATTATTTATAAGAATTATATGGATTTACAAGAATGCATTTATAACGTCTGGTCAGTGGCTTGAAATGATATATTTGACAGAGTTAAAAATAATTATCTTTCCATATAACGTTGTCATAATTTAATAGTATATTAAGCAAAAACATAACTAGTAAATTCAGGATGCTTATCAATTTTAATCTGTTTACAAGTAGAAAAATGTCCCGTGCGTCAGCCAGAGAATTGCCCAACTATTAAAGAAGGTGGAAATGAAGAAGCTCTGTTTGTTAAGATTTTATACCTACATTTTAAATCCTTTTCACAAGGGTTCCCACGGTCATCAAAAGTGCTTAATATTTTTTAACTTCTTTTCAAGGCCTTGAAAGTACTTGAAAATGCTTAGAGGTGCTTAAAAGTCCTTGAAAATACTTAGAGGTCTTTAAAAGTCATTAATTTTTGTGGACGTTGTGTGGCTTACAGCAAAATTTATAAAAATACAATTCAGACTTGCTACCCACGCGTGACCGCCACTTATCCGCTCAGTCTCGGAATTCTCTGACATATTTGTATTTACGCATTCGCCAACTTGTAACTTTTATGGTAGAATATACTTTATTAAAAATTTATATACAGACATGATGCCTGAAAACAAATTTTCAAAAGGTCCTTAAAAACATTACTTAGGTCCTTAAAAGTCATTGATTTTCATTCTGTTATTTGAGTGGGAACCCCAAATCACTCGAATAATTTAAGGATTATCTTTGCTTCTATAAAAATTAAAATATACCTCACTAGCGTTGAAATTATACTATCACTAAATAGCAACGCATTATCTTGATCAACGCAGAAAATCCCAGTAACTGAAGTCTGGATTGAAAATATAACCCATAAAAAATGTTTTTAATATAAATCTTTTATATGCATTGCCTATTTTTATTTTCATTAACATAGCGTCGATTCTGTTGCCAGCGTGTGCTTGGTGTTTGCATCTAATTTTAAATATTAAAAACATCTCTATCAGCAAAATATGCGGTACTCTACTTTTCAAACTTTATTCATTAAAAATGAACGTGAATTTATGCAATTCCATCTAAATATCTTTTATTTATTTTGAGTAAAAAAAATATAATTTATTTGTTTATTCGTTCATTCATTTATTTATTTATTCATTTATTTATTTATTCATTCATTTATTCCTTCATTTATTTATTTATTCATTCATTTATTAAAACAATTTTGGTAACAGGATATAATTTCTTAAATGATCGGTTAGCTGATATTTCAGATTTCGATTGGATGACGGCAAGTTGATTTATTAGTATTCTGTAAAAGAAACCTTTGAGTGACAATGACAGCCGCCAAATTTTGATAGAATGCATTGTAATCGACATCAAATCTATCTTCCAAGTTTCAGCCCCTTTGAATGACGACAACGGTTTTAATTAGACCTCCGTAGATTTGCCCGCTATCGACATACCCAGCCACACACACACACACACACACACAAAATCAAAGTTAATATAAAGGATTTAATAAAAATATAAATCCTCTCTCTCTCTTTTTATTTTTATCCATACTTTCTCCGAAGCGTCCATATTGTTTACACTAATTTGAATATTCATTTCAAAGTGTGGGCAGGAAATGAGTAATGGAGTTTTAGACATGACAGTTTTTCCACATCTTTTAGGGCGCGACATTAAATTGAGCGGCGGCGACATGTCGATGAAAGGGGAAAATCTTGATCGAGTGACACTGTGTTGCGAAGGTCAAGGGTTTGGCTCTCGTCATGTGATGCCATTTTCATAAAGGTTAAATTGTATAAGAAATTAATTTGTGAGGATGGTCGATTTTTCTTGTTTGGCGACTTTTGTTTTCTGATGCACTTGAGCAGGTAAAATTGTGTTTTGTGAAATTGTGGAAATTTTTTTATAAGTAAGTCAAATACTAATCTAATGTAAATTCTATAAGATTTTCATTAACCCCATTTAGTGCTGAACGATGATGTATCGTTTTTTTGCTACACTTGCGAAAAGGACCAACGACGATAAATCGTTGCGGAAGCGTTGGCGCCTATTACGCATCACAAGAGTTCTGTATTTCAAAATAACTTTATAAACAGTTGTGAATGGTTCAAATTTTTTGCATTACAGTTAAAAAAAAATATTTATTAGAACTTTTTGTTATGTTTTCTGCTGGTTGGTGCCGAAGCACGGTATACGCAAGAGCGATAAGATAGAATCGCGACACGAGATAGTTTCTTAGGAACCGTAATCGCGATTAGACTAAGAGGCGACTGCAATTTTTGGACCCCATCGAACATCATTCTGAATTTTTTATAGAAATTGGAGAAAAGTGAGTAGATTACGAATCCTCGGGTCTGCCGTGTCAAAAATGGCCGAAACTAGTCAAAAAATGACTCTTAATAAGTTGAACTAAATTCAATTGCCAAATGCGCCATAACTTGCCAAATAATGAACATTTTCTTTAATTTAGTAACCCTCACTCTTTAATTTTTGATTAAGAAGGCTGCAGACGATTCAGATATCTGGCGACGGTCTACTTGCATCTATTAAAAGGGAGCCAAGTTGGCAATAAACATTACGTCACTGATGACGTAACTGATGTCGCCAATTTGGCTTACTTTTAAAAGACAGAAGTTTTCCGAGCCAGAGATCAGAAATCGTTTGGGCTTTTTCTCATTGAAAATCAAAATGCAATGGGTTTAGCCAGACGAAAAAGTTTGTTCTCTTTTTGGCAAGTTATGACGTATTTGGCAATCGGATTTTAGTTCAACTCATTCCATGTCGATTTTTGATCAGTTTCGGCCGTTTTTGCCAAGGCAGACCAGTGGATTCGTAATCTGCTCACTTTTCTCCAATTTCTATAAAAAATTCAGAATGATGTTCGATGAGGTCCAAAAAATTACTCTCACCTCTCGGACTAGATCTGTTTATGATAGCTATCAGGACTAAAATCTTTCTTTCAAGCTAAGCCTCCACTAGAGGCTGAACAGAGCGGAGTGGATTAGAGCCAGGCCAAATCATTCCACAATACGCTGCATTTTGAATTTCTTAAATATCATTTTTAGTTGGGTTGTTATGAGCATTTTTCCAACCCCTAGTAAATTCTTCAAATTCCTCCGGTTATCTTCGCACAGGCATCCATTTTCGCGCGGCACTGAAAGGGTTAATATACACCTGTTCTATGCATTGTCAACTTCTATGTGAAATTCAAGCAACTTTGACCTCAAATCAAGTTTTAATGTTTTACCACTACGAAGAGAGAAGGCCGTCGATTATGGTCGATAACTTTTTTTGCCCCTAAAGCTTGATAGAATGCATTGTCTTCGATAACGAGTTTATCTGACAAGTTTAAGCTCGTTGAGCATTACGACTCTATACGCCCAAACCAAGAAAGAACATTTATTGCCAATTTAAGATCATTAGTAGGGACGGTTAGCATGAAAATGTGGACACACCGGATAAAAGCACCAAATTTTTTCCAAGTGTTTAGTTAGATACTGAGCTTTAAATTTCTGGTAGTAACCAACTGTTCTGTCGGCCTTCTTGGATTTTATAGCAGCCATTTTAAAATATCAGTATATTATCAATATCTCTGCTGTTAAATCACTTAGGATCACAAACTTGGTGTTCAAATAAACGTATTTGGGATCAGGGAATATAACTAAACAATCTTTAAATGTATCAGACTGTATTTATTCATTAATATATGCAGCAATTGAAAATTATTCACTAATTAATGTGCGTGGACAAGGTATGTTGTGAGTTTCACAAATTAAGATTTTCATACTTCTAAATCTACCATGGAATAATTTTTTCTATAAGAAGACCTTTTTCAGTATTAGTCACCCCATATATTCCCTCCAAGTTCATTATTTAAGTTTTAAATCTTTAATTTTTATCTTTATTTCCAGAAAGAAAAAATATTTATGTATCAAACAAATCCTAATTCTTTCTTAAAATGTGGGTTGTTTTGAAAATAACTGAAAGAAAATGGCAGCTTTCTATCTATCGATGATTCTAACACAGCAATTCGCTTGACTAGTTTAAAATGCAACCATATTATAAAAAGGGTTATTTCTTAGAAATGGGGATTATGACGGGAGTGTCATTTAAGACCAAGAAGATCTTATCTTGGATGGCTTTGAAGTTCATAATCAGATGTAATATTGTATTGTTTTTAAACGTTTAGAGTGAGATTTATGTTCTCGCATTGAATGTGTGGTTTTTTTTAAAGAAATATTGGTTTCATGAAACCGTAAATACCAAACGGTATAGTGGTAAGCGTACTAGCTTCTAGACCGCGAGGTTGCGGGTTCGAGTCCCGTATTAGGCATGGGTGTTTGTAAATGTATGTTGGCTTGTCTAATGACGAATGTTTCGGTGCATTATAGCCCTCGTGTTGCTGACGGCTCCAGATAATCTGAAAACAACCAACCAACCATGAAACCGTAAAATATATTGTAATATCATTTTAGAGCTCTACAAATTGAACACAAATTCAAAATCGTTTCATGGACACAAACTTCCTTATATCGGGAGGCCTGGTTTTGTTCAACCCAAATCCTTATATTTCTTTAGAAATTCATTTCAACAGCAATCGTAGTTACGATAAATCGTATTTAGGTAGTCACTTCGTAAGAGAGAGAGAGAGAGAGAGAAAAAAGAAAATCAATTCCCATAGAATTTCGGAAAAAAAAAAAAAAAAAATCTTCCTTGCTTTCTGCTATTCAAAACATTTAATGAAAATTCTACAGCAATACTGCGGAATTCGCCTATCAACCGTGGATTGTATTGCTTTCCGACTTTGTTGATTGTTAGATGTAATGATATAGAATTAATTCATGCGTGAAATGTAAAAGGGGTCAAAGTTTAAATTACTTTACTCTGGATATGGGGTATAGTAATGAAATATATTTGAAAATTATTGTTCTAATGTGGGTGTGGACTAAAATAGTAAGTTACTTGTCATATTTTAGATCATGGAGGGTAATCCGAACGGGGGATCAAAACCTTACAAGAAGTTATTTACAAAAAAAAACAAAAAACTATTTACAGAGAGATTTTTACAATATACTGTTTACATCTGTAATTTCAAAAGAGTCCGATAATTAGTTAGAATAGTGGTGACTTAGAAACAATGAATTCATAAAAATAAAGTGTTTACTATAAATTCTTTATATGAGTTACCAAATCTTACGTGAAATTGTAAGTTATTTATGCTATTTTGAGCTCAAATCGAATTTTTATAGTTTTTACCCACGACGAAGAAAACCATCTATTCCATGCCATTGGCGCCGTACGGTATAGTGGTTACCAAACGGTATAGTGGTTAGCGTGCTAGCTTCTAAACCGCGAGGTTGCGGGTTCCGAGTCCCGTGTTAGGCATGGATGTTTGTAAATGTATGTTGGCTTGTCTAATGACGAATGTTTCGGCGCATTATAGCCTTTGTGATGCTGACGGCGCCAGATAATCTGAAAACAACCAACCAACCAACCATGCCATTGGCCAACTTTTTTTTGCCTCTAAGCGTGATAAAATGAATTTTCAAATACAACGTGTTTATATCTGTCCAAGTTTCTGTGATCGATTAGATGACGGCATATGTGGATTACTTACCTTTCCGTGGAGTTTGAAATACACAAATAAAATCGAATTTAATACAGAGGATTTCAGAACATTAAATTGGCGTGGTTTTTTTTTTATTGTATGCCTTCAAACTTAATATGAAAAGGTTTCAGTCATAAAATACCGAAAAATTGTATATACTTTAATATGGCTTGGTATCTGGTTCTGTCCTACGTTGATACAAACGTGTGTAAAAGCGGTGTTTCAGTGACAGCCCCAAAACTTGATAGAATTCACAGTGGTAGAAGTGGGAAAAGAAAAGTGTGTGTGGGGGGGGATTGCCAAAAAGTTGGACACAAGTGCATCCCCCGCCCACTATAAAATTATATAATTTCGCATTTTACAATAATGTTAAATAGCAAAAGGAAATAATTTACACTTCCTCACATTAACATTAAACGAGGGTCCAAAATTTATTGTTATTTTAATGAATATTCTGCGACTTAGTTTTTTTTTTTTATTTGGAAGTAAGAGATGAAGTGAAGTAATATTTCTTTTATTTTAGATTTTAGAGTGAGTTTCTTTTTATTTAAATAGTGCTTCTAAATGTGCATACTTTCATGAAATTAAATTTTATAGAGAACTCGAAATTGTTTCTTTTTTTTTTTAAATAGTTTGTCTTTATATGAAACAAGAATAGAAATTTCCCCCAAAACATTTAAAAAAAAAGTTCCCCCAAAGTTAAAAGTTGGACAAATGAACATTATTTGTAAATAAAAATGCTTATATCTTTATACAAAGCAGTATAATACATATTTATAACAGTAAGATATATATATAACACAACTAATTTTTTTTTAGCATTTGGGAACTTTAAATCATTTTTTCTCAGCGTCACTACATTTAAGCCGATCAAACGGTATAGTGGTTAGCGTGCTAGCTTCTAGACCGTGAGGTTGCGGGTTCCGAGTCCCGTGTTAGGCATGGGTGTTTGTAAATGTGTGTTGGTTTGTCTAATGACGAATGTTTCGGCGCATTATAGCCCTCGTGTTGCTGACGGCGCCAGATAATCTGAATACAACCAACAACCACTACATTTAAAATTTCATGTTATTTTTCATTAGTAGTTTTCAGACGGATTGAGTATTTTTAAAAGTGAGGGGATGGATTTCAGTGGTTTTATAAATGGGGGGGACGCTTGGGTATTTTCTTGAAAAGTGGAGATGGGGGGGGGGGGACGCGTCTCCCACCCCGCGTCTACCCACACTTCTAGCACTGAGAATGCATTGTCATCGACAAGTCTTATCAAGAGGGTTATTTGCTAGTAATCAAAAGACACACACACATACGAACAGAATTTGAGTTATAAAGGATTTTAGAAAGTGTTTTGTCATGGTAGTTTGTTTAAAGTGGGATCAACTTTACATTAAGCTGGATGCGTTGAAAGAGCACTCATCACTTATGTAGCCCCTCATTGTAAACAAGGCGATCCATTCTCCCTTAACAATGTCGTTTCTACTTAACACCACGTGTGTGTTCAACGCTCTTATTGCCTAAAGTGACGCACTTAGGCGTGATTCTTCAGGAAAAAGTGCCAAGCGTACACACAATCACAGTGTTTGCCACATATGATGATGTCGAGGCCGCTGTCTTCATCGTGTCGAAAGTACTTGGTTCTTTCTTTACTTTTTTTGTTATCATCTCTCTCTCTTTCTTTGACAGATGTTGCGTCAACTGAAGGTGGTGTGAGGAAGAAGAAGAAGAGGTCAAGATCGGGAAGATGGAAGTGGTGCACCAAGTTAAACTCCTCCTCAGAAGGAATGTTGCCCTACGCCTCAGACAACCGGTGAGTCTGTTGTTTGGTTTCTGGGAAGGGCTGTTTGGTGGTGGTGGGCCTACAATGAGTAAAAGACATACATCCGCATTGAATAAAGGGGAGTTTTAGGCTTAGGTCTCATTATTTCTTACAAACTTTGTAAAGTTTTTCCAGGTTTCTTCAGTATTTTAATTGTTAAGAAGAAGTCATAGTAAGGATCATTCCCTTGACTTCCTATGTTACAATCTTCTAGCCCAGTGCATTTATAAACTACTTTCTATAATAAAAAAACCTTGACGTTTGATGATTAGGTACAAAAATAATCACTTAATCATGGGCGCCCCCCAGGAATATTTGCAAGGAGGTGCAAGACTAGATTTTTATCTAAATCTTTAATTTTTTTTTAGAAATGTTAATTAAAAATTATGCATTATAAATTATACTCTTTGAGAATAGTAAAAATTCATGGTATATATTTTTGAAAGCGCAACCATGTTAAAGAGATTTTTTTTTTATTTCTTCCAAATTTCGGATATAATGAAAAAAAAATTCAAAATGAAACACGAATGCAGTATTGGAATATGGTCAATTGAATTCTAAAAATAGATTTCAAGATATATATAAGTATATCTGATGACTTAAAAAACAAAAAAATTTCCTAGAATTTTGAGAATTACACAGGAAACGATTATACAATAAAAGGAATAAATACTTCTACTCATCAGCCTCTAATAATCATAGACAACAAGCGCCAGAAAATCGTCCCGCAAGTAGCTATAAAAAACGACAAAGGAAAGAAACAAAAGAATAAATTAATAGGGGAAAAAATGCTCATTGTAACATAAAAAGATAAACGGCAAATGTGCTTTCTTTATCTTGAAATTTACATCTTTTCCCTCATTTTTTAAAAAGTTTTCAATAGCCAGAGGGGGTGCAAGTGCACCTCCTTGCACCCTCCTGGGGGCGCCCATGCACTTAATGAAATGACATGAATTAAAAACTCGAAAATAGCGTATAATATATTTCATTTTATGTTTGAGATCTTTACGTCAATGCATATACATTGGCTCAACAAGTTTTGTAAATCGCTATTTTAATTTTCATTTATTAAGGATGGACATTAAATGCAAACAATTTATGTCATTTCATTAAGTGATCATTTTCGTACCTACTCACCAAATATCAAGGTTTTCTACAAAGTAGTTTCTAAATGTACTGGGCTAGAAGATTGTAAGCCCAGTATATTGCTATTTTAATTTTCATTTATTAAGGATGGACATTAAATGCAAACAATTTATGTCATTTCATTAAGTGATCATTTTCGTACCTACTCACCAAATATCAAGGTTTTCTACAAAGTAGTTTCTAAATGCACTGGGCTAGAAGATTGTAACATAGCGAGTATAGGAAATGATTCTTACTAGGACTTCCTCTTAAAAAATTTCTTTTCTTCATAAATGTATCTTTTAGTTACTCAATTTTTTTTTATCACTTTTCAAATGAAAACCACACGCATTAAACAACTTTGCCAGATCTACTAAGAATTTGTTATAATTCTACCAATGGGTCGCTACCCACGGTTTTGGAAGGTTGGTACGCTCAATGACCTATCCTTATGCACAATAATGGCCAATCAGGCCGGGACCTACAGCTTAACGTGGATTCCAAACCACAACGAGTATCCATGCCGAACCCAGGATTCGAACCCGGCACATTTGGCATTCGAGGCCAGAGCGCTAACCCCACAGCCATCAGATGCCCCCCCTCCCCCACACTCCCACGGTTATGGAAACGCCGACTTGCAAACGAATCGGCGATTTTGTAGGATTATTATATTATTATAATTTTGTAAATTATTGGCAGATTTTATTGAAAGTTTATGCAATAATCAAATTATTGAACATATACAGTTATGTGTATGAACAGCAGTCCTATGTGCAAGTGTTAAAATACGATTTGTAGTTTGTAATTACTTTGAACTTTGAGCTGTCTAAGAGAAGAGAGCTAAGTAAAAAGAGAAGTTATATAAGAACTACCATTAAGTCTCATAAATTCCTATTTTTATTAATTACTAGCTGCGTGGCCCGTCGTTGACGGATAAACTCAGTTTTTGGTACTAAATAAAAATAATATAAAAGTTTATCACCCCATTGTAAATTCATTCTTTGTTCGTTTAGTTCGGCATGTCTTAGCCGATCGGCTTCTAAACGAACGGCACGCCTCTCTGATGTTTCTCTACTCCTTACAGACTCCTGGCGTCGCCGTTGCGACGCTAATCTGTCCTCTGGGGAAATGTCCGGCTGCCGCGAAGTCGAAGCTTCTTGGTTGTCATTTTGTAATTCGTTCCTCTTTAAATATATTTGAAAAACCTTTTTGTCGATTTTGCTTAATGATGGGCGTTTTTTTCTAGGCATTGTGAATGTAGAATATCATTTACGATTTTCAAAACAAACCAAACGAAGATTATCATTCAGTTGCCATTCAGGAAATACTAAATTGTGTCTGCTTAAAAACACCAAAAAAATAAATTATTTCGGAAATTTTAAAACTCAATTAAAATTAAAAATATATCGCCTATTTTACTCCTGGTCGTTTAATTAAGCGATATACCAAATTTCATCCTAATCCGTTAGGTAGTTTTTACGTGAAACGGTCCCCAAATCCGTGTGACAGAAAGTCAGTTTTATTTATATAGATTGTGGCCTCAGCTGTTATTTATAGTAACTGGCGGATTGTATTTAAATCACAAGCAGTTTAATCCTGAAGAAAATAAGCGGTTTAGGACTGATGTACAGTTTATCATGGGCCTAAGTCTAAGCCCATTACAATTTTTTTTTTTTTTTTTAATTTGAGCATTATAAAATATCGAAATACAATTGAACAACATCAGCATACATCGCTTTTACTTTCAATTACCCATATGTATGTGTATATATATACATAGGGTAATGAAAATATAGCATTCGGTCAAAAAATTTTCGCATTGCTCCACGTTTTGGAGCACCCTGATTTCAAAAAAAGTGATCTATAAAAAATGTCTGTCTGTGTGTATGTATGTGTGTCTGTGGTCAGCATAACTCCAGAACAAATTGACCTACGATGTTCAAATTTGGTATGCGGGCTGATGGTGGCCGTGGGACCTACCATTAAGGTTTTCGTTAAAATTGCGCATGCGCATAAGGTAGGTGCCATTGAAAAAATCATGTTTTTCAATTATTGGAAAAAAACGGCTCCAACAATTTTGGTAAAAATCGCTGTGGTAATGCCTCTTAGCGTGTTCTAAACATCCTCACCTCTAAAATTCCCGTAAAAATGTTTTAGAGGCGTAAAAATTTGAAAAACGAATGCTTTCAACACAAGCTCTCCGGCCTTTAGCATACCTCCATCAAAGAAACGTTTTTTCTTCTCCCTCAGTTTCGCTTATAACAAAGTTATGATATAAGAATTATCTAAAAGTATATCACCAAAATCACCATTTTGACGAAGTTTTTTTTTTTTTTTTTTTTTTTTTTAGAACCGTACAAGAATTGTCGGAAAAATTATCTCCAAACTGACCATTTCCTCTAAATGAATGATGAAAATATAAAAACGGTAAATTGCACAAATCCACGTCAGTATTATAGTGTAATTGAAAGTTGTGCGATGTTCCACACCCCTACTTATACAAGCAAGCGCATGTCCACGCAACGCCTTTCCTACGCATACCCAAACATTAAGTGGGGGGCGGACACTGCATCACACTTTTCACCAATCGAATATTATACCCTTTGACTTAAGGTCCAGTGTAAAAAAATTATTTTTCGATTAATATGGCTGTATACTTTACCAAGTAGCGAAATCAACTTTTACAATGTTAACATTTAATTATTATTATTATTATTTTTTAATTATGCTAAAAAAAAAAAAAAAATCTGGTTACTTTTTTATAATTCACAAGTCCATTCAGCCGAAAGTCCCGAAAAAATCGCCATCGCTAACGACAAGTTATTCAACCAAAGGTTGACTTCTATATTTATATCCGTCGTCGTGAGGTTTAAAAACCTGGCGACAAAGGGATAATGTAAAAATGTTATGAAAATTTCAATACCCGGATTAAGCGAGAGTAAAGGTCACCGAAAATTCATCTAGATTAATCAGCACAAGCATTTAGTTTTCCATTTGTGCACAGAAGCGAAGACACGAAACATAACGTGATTGATTTTATACGCTTCAATGAGAACAAAGGGAAAAATCTTGTATTAGTTCTAATGTTATTCTTATAACAATGAACCAAATAGGATTTTGACCTTTGATATGGGATTTCTGCGATAAATTGGCCACCGAGACTTTTGCTGGAAACTTTCGCCGAGGAAACGCCAGTTATAAAGGTACAAAGAGTGGGGGTAAATAGACCGCCAAAGGGGGGGTCCAATTACCAAACAATGGTATTTGTGAGATTGTTTAAGAGGTGCTGTATATTCAGAAATCAATAGAAATGTATTGACAAATGGAATTTCTGATTTCGGGAAAAATTGAAGGAATTATTGCGTTGTTATTGCCATCTGTTAAAAAGTAAAAATAAAACTTTGTTAGAGGTATTATTTATTGAAAAAAAAATGTAAATGAAATGTTGTTGTTGTGAATTCTTTTTAGGAATTTAATATATGATGGACATTATGCATGGGTATGATACAGTTCACTGCTTAATCAGCGTGGAAATGAAATGTGCATTGCGTTTAGCCAGCGAGCACTGATCTAGCGAGTTGTGGTTGGTTGTTTTCAGATTATCTGGCGCCGTCAGCAACACGAGGGCTATAATACGCCGAAACATTCGTCATTAGACAAGCCAACATACATTTACAAACACCCATGCCTTACACGGGACTCGGAACCCGCAACCTCGCCGTCTAGAAGCTAGCACGCTAACCGCTATACCGTTTGGTCGGCCTAGCGAGTTGTGAAAATTCGAAATGTGTAATTTGATTAGTCTCTAAGAGTTGCCACATAATGGAACCAAACTAAAAATAACGCCTTATTTAAGGTCCATAGCCCTTCATTGAAATTTCTTAATTATCATTAGAAAACATTTTATAAGCCACACACTAAAAAGTAAACTGGTATAAGATATTCTACTACGTTCCATAATATCAAGGACATTTCGGAAAACAATATTACACCTGTGGCATGTATTGATAAATAATCAAACTGATTTCAAACCAGATCATAGGACATCTTTCTACGTTACACTTTTTCTTCTAGTGTTTAACAAGCATATAAATGTTTAACCCTTTGCACTCCAGGCCTTTTTCGCTCGGAGGAATCAGCAACTCGAGACATTTTAGGTTCGGCTGGTGTTTATGGATTTACTTCATAGAAACTAAACACAGTCATTGGCCTTACATCGAATTTCCGCATCACACCTAATAGTCCTCTCGTGGTTTGGCATCCAATCGTGTGGCGCCTGAGAGGCGCCACTGGAGTGCAAAGGGTTAATGATATAAAAGCATATTGTTATTCTGTTAAATATATCCCATTTTGTTAATTTCTTACAGGTTATACTGGCGCTTGAGATGTTGTGGCCGGTTGCTATCTTCTTGGTGGTAATGGCAGCACGAAATTCAATCCCACCTGTTGCACAACCCACATGTAAGAACATTTAAAAGTAATTCGATCTTGGAACAACGAATATAACATGAATATATTAAAAAAAAATTTATAGGATATTGTTTAAGCAAAAAGTATTCGGATATTTTTTATTGTTACTCTCTTGTCTCTTACACTCAGTTTCTCCTACTGTCCACTATTTTGCTTTGCCGATCTTGTCTTGCCGTTCTGTCGGGTCTTTAGATACCCTACCTCTATACTAAACTTCAACTTAACTAGACATCACTTAGACGATAGATCGTCACAGTGCTCATAGGTATTTAATCCATTTTGGCGGAGTGAAGACATAATTCTCGCCAAACCTTATAGCCTTTTGTTCTCTATAGGGTTGTGGTTTGGCGAACATTATGCTTTCACGCCGCCAAAATGGATTAAATACCTATGAGCACTGTGACGATCTATCGTCTAAGTGATGTCTAGTTAAGTTAAAGTTTAGTATAGAAACGTCTAAAAACTGGAATATTTAGTTCACACTTCCTCCAGCTAGTCGAGCTCTCTACAATATTTGCCTTCTTTGAAAGTCTGTAAGGTCTGACTTTTTTATGCTTTTGATAAGAATCCAAGAGGTGTAAACACAGGGTTTCCGCGCATATGGAAAGCCAAGAAATGTCATGGAAAGTCATGAATTTGGACAAATTTTGTCATGGAAATTCATGATTTTGAGCAAATAAATGACCATAAGTCATGGAAATACAGTGAATTTCATGGATTTCTAAACATTTTATGTAAAATTACGTAACTGGTGACGCCATAAATGCTATGGTTGCTATTCAGCTCATCGAAAAATTATCTATGTTTTCATTTACGTTTTGACGGAAACAACAGTCACAGTTAAAAACCGCGGCCAATGAAAACATTTCTGAGTTCCACATTTATGACATAACACGAGTTGGGGTCTCATAGGTGAAAAAAAAAATTCATAATATGATGATTGAAATGAACAGTTTTGATAAGCTTGTGTTTTCTTTTTTTGATTTTTTGCCCGTCTTCTTCTGTTTTACATTGTAATTAAAGCATTTGATTTTTGAATGTATAATTTATTATTATTGACTTATTCTTTCTTTAAATATTACTTTATTATTAAAGAATAATTTAGCTTTTTTAACACTCAAATATCAAAGAATAGAAAACTACTTTTTCCCTTTCTCTTCTGATTTGGAAGTTACTGAAACAAGGATTTTTCGTTTAATTTAAAATAAAACTTTATAAAAAATCATTTCAATGGTACATTGATTTACTTACTATGTTCGTGTTAGTAAAATTTAAGTTATTATTATTATTGTGATTTTTCTTGAGTCATGGAAAATTATTTGCTTCTGTCTTGGAAAGTCATAAAAAGTCATGGATTTGTGACATTTTATTTGGGCAGAAACTCTGTATACAATTTCACTAAAGCTACCTCATACGAACCATAATGTATACTTTTTATATTAAAAAGAAAATGGTAGCTAGGATTATATTTTAATGCTTACGAAGCGCATTCTTAAATGTCACTTTCATTCACTTGTGTTACCATTATTTTGATAACCACCTATAAGTTGTATGACCTGTAAGTTGTTTGAACCGGCGTTTACATTATCGTTTTGTGCTGATAAATTTAAAATGTGTTCGGTATGAACTTCGTTCAATGGTGGACTAATAATAACAACTGTTTGCTTTCTGTAGGTCACTACAAAGCTTGGGCGCTGCCATCCGCTGGCGTGGTCCCTTTTGTCCAGTCCATGATCTGCAACATAGACGAGTGCCAAAACGAAACGGAGTATGAGGAAGTACCATCCTACAAAGGATCAAGGTAAGAAAGAAGCTTATTTTGCATGCTGCCTCTTTGTTAAATGTTTGATCAAATTTAGGTTTACAGCTCTTGAATTCAATGATTACGATGTATATTATAAAACGATTAGTTAATGTTTAAAATGACCAGTCTGTATTAGTAAAAAGACTATTAACATCTGTTGGTTTATACATTATGCGCCAAAAATAACCAATGTACTTTCCTTTATTTTTAATTATTGGTGATCGGTTAAAGCTGTTCGAAATTAGTAATTTTACAAGTGACTCTTTTTTTATTATTATTATTATTATTATTATTATTTTTATTAAGTGTTATGTATATAGTGTTTTATCTCGTTTTAAGATCTAAAAGAGCGTGAAACTTTAATAAGGGGAAGGAAACTTCAAACGAATAAAAACTAACGTGAAATTTCGAGAATCAACACGTTTTGAAACTATTAAGTTTAGTGCTTCAATTTTACTTCAAAATAATTTTATATTATCCGCGGGTATGTATATGACGTGAGGAAATGACTTTCTGTAGCAAAATAACACTCCAACATGAAACACATTCGAAACAATCTGCATTGCCCCTTCTTCCAGAAGGAAATCGAAACTGCGTTTTCATGTGTGCGACTTTAAACTCGTACTGTATAACTGGAAGTGGTGATTCAATACTTTTAAATAAATTCCCTGTACTGGATTCATCATAATTTTTTACAGTCTTCCTGATTACTATCCCATTCCTATTTTATTGCAATTAACGTACCCCCACTTTTGGCTCATTGAAAACTAAGGGCGTTATAACGCACAGTCACTCGAATGACGAACGCGTTCCAGCCACTGCTATTGCTCAGTATAATAAGCTCCAATATTATTGCATGTTCCGTTTAGGGTCTGAGTGCCACAAGCGACAAACACAACCTCTAGCCACAGCAGTGGCCCAGTGTAATAAACAACCAAAGGATTTCATGTTTCGCTAAAAGTGGCTTGTCGAAGCGACTGAAGCGGTGGCGTGCGTTCGCCACTCGAATGGCTCTGTATGATAAGGCCTTTATGGTATTTTATTATGCAGTGGCGAACACGCGCCACAGTTTCAGTCGCTCAGACAAACCACTCTAAGCTATACATGTAATTCTATGGTTAATATTATATTGGGCCACTACTGTTGCCAACACGGGCGTCTTTACTGCGGCGGACGTGAGCCACAGGAGTGGCTCTGTATAATAAGGGCCTAGTGCAAAGTAGGTCCTGAAATTATCAATTTTCCACTTAAATACTCTTTTGTCTTCGTAGTGTGAGGCAGCTGGTTGCAAATACGATGCCACTACTTATGGACCAGAACATTACGCAGCTAGTGGACGCCCTCCCTAAAGGCATGCGTCTTATGAAGGTGGCGGTGGATGCCTTATCTGGACCAGATCTGTCAGCGCTTTTAGGTAAAACTCATATTTTTAATTATCCTGCTGTGTTCCTGAAAGCTGAGATAAAATACTTTCGAAATGTTTTGTTAAAATTTCATTCTAGAACGTTAGTTTCATAAGGCTGGCATACTTTCTGTAGGTGTAAAGCTCGTGTGATACAGCAAGTGCAGTTGGAACTGCATCTAAATTATCAGTTTAAAATTAAAATTTACTAATTGCTAGTCAACTTTGATTATTTATTTTACTAATTTTAAATTTTAATTAAATCAAAGATCTCGGAGGAGTGGAAAACACCCCCAACCCATAATTGGTACAAGGGCTCAAAACCGGGTTTGTCCCTTGATCTCCCGTGTGACAGACGTACCCGGACTGTTCTATCAAGGCTTGCTAGCGGTCACATCAAGTGCCTCACTTTCAACGAGGGCAGGAAAACCTTCGCCACCTGCACCAAGTGCCAAAATCATCAGGCCTCTCCTGAGCACCTCTTGAATTGCATGGGACTCTCTAAGGAGGAAATCCTCTCCTAGTCTTCGACTTCCTTTTAGTCAACGAACTCGTGGATCTTGTCTGACTCCGTCAGACAGTGAGGATTAGCAACAACAACAACACTAATTTTCTTAAATGTGTCGATTAGAATCTCGAATGAAGATGGAATTTCTCTGGTAGGTAAAAATAATCTCCGATAAATAGCAAACCTGTTGCGTAATGCACAATTGAGGGAAAGAACCCCCCCCCCCCTCTCAAATCAACTAAATCTGACGATCGTCGAGCGAGGTACAGCCACAGGAATGAAATTCGAAATAGGCTGCAACGTCGCCATGGTAACAGCTGCCAATATGGAACCTCCCTCCACGCTATATGGATACGACGTAGAGGTGAAATGCACACCCTTTGGTTGGTTGGTTGTTTTCAGATTATCTGGCGCCGTCAGCAACACGAGGGCTATATAATGCGCCGAAACATTCGTCATTAGACAAGCCAACATACATTTACAAACACCCATGCCTAACACGGGACTCGGAACCCGCAACCTCGCGGTCTAGAAGCTAGCACGCTAACCATTATACCGTTTGGTCGGCACACACCCTTTGGAATTTTCCGATGTCGGCTGATAAACTGATTAGCTCATGCTTGCGTGAAACTAAATGTGTGGGTGGGAGGGAAATTAGCATTTTTTTAGAATTTTCTCTACCAAACAGAAATAGTTTCCGTGATAAATTTACACATACGTGTTTTCTTGTTACTTCCATACTGAAACTTATAATTGAACCATTTTGAATCATGGAGCCCTGTTATAAACAAGGTCAAATAAGTGTTTCTTCTATTTTCTTTCTCGTATAATTTTGTAAATATTGAAAGGAAACTTTGCGCTTAAGTAATAAAGATTAAAGAATTTCCGTTCATGAATGATTGTTGAAAGTGAGGAGGGAGGTCACTGTTATTACTGCATTAACATTTTTGACCACGGGCCCCCACCAAAAGTCTATCTAGTAACAATAAAACTTTTATCTTCTGTATGATCTCCCACTTGAATGTACTGAGCCATTTAGAAGATGATATCTTTACGAGTTGGCGATATATGGTTTGGCGACTTTTACGTACTTGTGATACGACAAGATCCAATTTTGGCGCATAACTCGGGTGTACGATGGGCCATAACAACAAACAACATCGGCCTTTTCTGTACCAAACACGTAAAATCTTCCTCATTTTTTGTTCCAAACACGTTAAGACTGCTACATTTAAGAATGCAATGAATTATATTAAAATGCCATTTCGATGCTTTGTGAAAAACTGCAAAAGAAAGTTACTAAAATGGGCAAGAGTTTCGTTTTTGAAATTTCCCTAAGATCTTACTTCTAGTAAACTATTTTGCATTAAAATGTTTTATTGAATAATAATAACTATGATTTGTGAATAAAATAAAAATTGTTCTGTTATATTTGCTGTTTTATTTCGGAATAAAATTCAAAATAATGGTTGAACATATGACTCTTATGCAATAAGTTCGAAGGACAATAGACTACTCTAGTAAAGTCACTCAGTCAATGAGTGGAAATCCTTATATAGGAGATGTTGTTCACACTAGAGGTCGGAAATATCGATACTATATCGTTGCGTAGAAAAAAATTATCGATAAATTATCGATATATCGATACATGATTTTTTTTTCCTCAGTGTTTTTCGGGGCAAATTTCTACTTTTCATGAGTTCATACCAAAATTGTTTTAATAAATAAATTATAAAAATTGTTTTAATAAATAAACTATAAAAATTGTTTAAAAAAATAAATTATAAAAATTGGTTTGATAAATAAATTATAAAAATTGTTTTAATAAATAAATTATATTTTCAATCAGAAAAAATTAAATACATTTGGATGCCAAGCATAAATTCACATTTATTTTTAAAGAAGAAATTTTGAAAAGTAGTTTATCGCATATTTTACTGATAGAGATATTTTTAATATTTAAAATTAGATGCAAATTCCAGGCACACGCTGGCAATAGAACCTGTGCTATGTTAATGACTACTAATAAATGAACTTACCTTTCTATTACATCATGTTTTCTTTTTTGTTAGGGTGCCATTTTAATTGTCTCTCAGCCAAGTCCAAACCTAAGTTTTGAAGTTTTTGAAAAGGGAATAAAGAAAATCGAAAAAACACATGGAGCTACAAAACGATCATCAAAAAAACTAAAAATGTTTGAAAATGTCGATGTATCGGTGACTTGTATCCATATTTTTACTATCGATATTTTTATTTAAAATATCGATACAAATATCGTCGTATCGATATATCGCCAACCTCTAGTTCACACGCTAATTATTCAACACTGTGTGTGAATACTCGCCCGTTCATTTCTTTTCGTAACTTTTAAGATTTACGTGTAATAATTCTTATTTTTTTTCCTTGCAGATGATGGATTTCCAATTAGGAACCTGTTGAAAAATACAAATCAAACCAGAGCGACACTGTTAGCCTTACATTTACCATCAGATGATATCGACGAGCTTTTCGATTCTTCTATTCAGTTGCCACTGGTAAGCGTTTATTTTTCGCACGTGTATATTGAGCAGTAGTATACACGATATTGAGCAGTAGTATAGCTTCTATTTCACACTTATGGCCCTTATTATACAGAACCACTCCTGCGACGAACGCGAGCTGCAGTAAGGACGCCCGGGCTGCCCACTGCAGTGGATCAGTATAATAAGTCATTCACTCAGACTCTAAGCTATACATGCTCCATAGGATTGCATATATCGCTTAGAGTCTGAGCGCCACAAGCAACAGACGCAACCTCTAGCCACAGTAGTGGCCCAGTGTAATAAGCTCCATAGGATTGCGTGTTTCGCTTAGAGTCTGTGTGCCACAAGGTAACAGACGCAACCTCTAGCCACAGCAGCGACCCAGTGTAATAAGCTCCATAGGACTGTGTGTATCGCTTAGTGTCTGAGCACCACAAGCGACAGACGCAACCTCTAGTCACAGCAGTGGTCCAGTGTAATAAGCTCCATAGGATTCTATGTTTCACTTAGAGTCTGCTCGCCACAAGGTAACAGACGCAACCTCTAGCCACAGCAGCGACCCAGTGTAATAAGCTCCATAGGACTGTGTGTATCGCTTAGTGTCTGAGCACCACAAGCGACAGACGCAACCTCTAGTCACAGCAGTGGTCCAGTGTAATAAGCTCCATAGGATTCTATGTTTCACTTAGAGTCTGCTCGCCACAAGGTAACAGACGCAACCTCTAGCCACAGCAGCGACCCAGTGTAATAAGCTCCATAGGACTGTGTGTATCGCTTAGTGTCTGAGCACCACAAGCGACAGACGCAACCTCTAGTCACAGCAGTGGTCCAGTGTAATAAGCTCCATAGGATTCTATGTTTCACTTAGAGTCTGCTCGCCACAAGGTAACAGACGCAACCTCTAGCCACAGCAGCGACCCAGTGTAATAAGCTCCATAGGACTGTGTGTATCGCTTAGTGTCTGAGCACCACAAGCGACAGACGCAACCTCTAGTCACAGCAGTGGTCCAGTGTAATAAGCTCCATAGGATTCTATGTTTCACTTAGAGTCTGCTCGCCACAAGGTAACAGACGCAACCTCTAGCCACAGCAGCGACCCAGTGTAATAAGCTCCATAGGACTGTGTGTATCGCTTAGTGTCTGAGCACCACTAGCGACAGACGCAACCTCTAGTCACAGCAGTGGTCCAGTGTAATAAGCTCCATAGGATTCTATGTTTCACTTAGAGTCTGCTCGCCACAAGGTAACAGACGCAACCTCTAGCCACAGCAGCGACCCAGTGTAATAAGCTCCATAGGACCAGTGGTGTAGTGTTAAATAAGAAGGTGTGGGAACGCTATGTCGCGTCGTTAGAAACGTATACTTTTTTTTTCTGTGTGGAGATGAGGGAAGGGGGGGGGGGGGTCGAAAATTAAGAATAAATAACCTTTATTGATATTTCTTTAATAATCTCAAAACAGATAATGAGCACCTTAAAAACTAAAAAGAAAATTGTGTATTTTAACTTTTGTTATTTAAATAATTTTTTAAACTATTAAATTATATAAATTTTTAGACAATTTGCCTTGCATAAACAATTTTAAGAGATTGTTTGACACTTTATAAATGGATTATAAGACATTTTCAAACATACTATTGACACAAATTTTAAGCAGATTATTTAGATGATTTTTTTTTAAAACAATTTTGAGATCGAGTTTTGTATCTGCCAAGTTTGATTTAGAACGCACCCCACTAATAGGGTCATCATCAGATCTAGGTTTTCGGAGCCTAAATACATTATTATCTGACTTCCAGATTTTCAGAGATACCTTACAAGCAATGGGTTCGGATAAATTCCCAGATTTTGTAGCTCTTCCAAATCTGTTTTTAAAATGCATTAAAAAGGTAGCGATTTTTGTAGTTCAAAATCACTAGCGTTTAAAAAAGATCGAGGCAATTTTGTCCCCTTAATGCCGCCACTGTATTCTGTATTTAGTGTTTTTTTTTTTTTTTTTAATTTGAGGAAAAAGATTTTTTAAGAACTGCTGCTATATTTTTGGAATAAACTCTGAAATAACTGTAAATGTAAGCTTTCCCATTCTCAAACCGTAAAGCAACATTTGAATTGCTTTCCTACTATTTCACAGCCCAATTTCAAGGTATTATACAAACTTTTAGTTGTTTTATATTAAAAATATAAAGCACAAAAGTATACTTTTCTATATATAGACGGGGAGAGGGGGTGAAAATTAAATACCTTCTCAAAAAGTGAATGTGAATGACTTCACTTTTTGGTAAATTCATTAGCATGGTGGCCGGCAGCATCATCTGTAAAAGGTTGCAAGTAAATAAAAAAATTTTAGTTCAAAAACTTTGATTTTTCCAAAATATTTTGCTTATCACAATGACAAATATAAAATCCGTTATTAAATGGCACAGAGTTTATTTTTCCGGTGAATATTACCCATTCTCCACTTTTATAAAAATGTAAGCTATTATGGGAATAACAAGCATACTCCCATACACATTCCTGGCGCCACTCATTTTCATTATTTTTA
Organism: Linyphia triangularis; assembly: GCA_963978545.1. Taxonomy (NCBI): domain Eukaryota; kingdom Metazoa; phylum Arthropoda; class Arachnida; order Araneae; family Linyphiidae; genus Linyphia; species Linyphia triangularis. Next base: position 85,935,225 of record OZ021726.1, read on the forward strand.
CGTATTGAGTAAGAGTTCAAAAAACAACACTGTTTTGAATATAGTTTGTTATGTTCAAACAACGTATCAGTTTGATTTTCCCAATAACTGGCCAGTCAATATAAATGCATAATTCCGTGATCTCAAAACATCCTAAAAGCTAATATAAAATATCGAAATTTTTCACTCTCAGCTCTGTCAGAATTTCAGGCTTTTTTTTATAGCCTTTTTGGATTGTCCAAAAAACGCATCTTTTATTGTCATTCTTTTCTCTATTGCACAAATTCATTTCTTTGGCTCGGAGAAAGGTTTACAAATATATAAAGTGGGTGATTAAAAAAAAAAAAAAAAATTAGAAAAGGGGGAAAAAATAAAACGTATGTCACTTTTGTTGATATTTCGGTTAGCGTTCCCGTTAAAATTAGAGGAGAAGAAACATTCTTCAAGGAACGGGTGCAAAGAACTGAATGTACCAGGCCATAGTTTTGTTTAAAAATGGAGATAGTTGGCGTGAACTTGTGTATGGAAGTTTTAGTCCGTATTCACGAGGAGCCATATAAATTGGAGGTATGGAATTCATCCACAAATACAGATCATTTCTTGAAGAAGATAATTGGCATAGGATGAATCATAGATGTAAACATATTATATCAGTTCGTTTCTAATGAAGGAGCAATGAAACATTGAAAGACCACTTAATAAATTCAAAGAAAGGGGGAGGGAGGGAGTTTAATGCATGTGTCGCATTGTTTATGGAATGGCCTTTTAAGTGTTTTGCAAATACTTCAACTTGCCTGCTCAGCCCTGAAGTTGTGGATCGAAAATAAAAGCGTAGTTCTCACGAAAGAATTTATTTAATTGCATAGTTCTCGCGAAAGAATTTATTTGATTTCTTACTTGACTTTGAGTTTAGTGTCACATAAAGGGGAAAAAGGAAAAAAAAAAAAAAAACACACTTAAAAAAAATAATTTTAATTTGTATTTTGTAAGTGAGGGAACGCCGTTCCTCTCTCTAAAAAGGTAAAGGATCGTCGTTCCCACGCGTTCCCGCTCCACTACACCCCTGCATAGGACTGTGTGTATCGCTTAGTGTCTGAACACCACAAGCGACAGACGCAACCTCTAGTCACAGCAGTGGTCCAGTGTAATAAACTCCATGGAATTGCATGTTTAGCTTAGAGCCTGGGCGCCACAAGGTAACAGATGCAACCTCTAGCCCCAGAAGTGGCCCAGTATAATAAGCTCCATAGGACTTCGTATATCGCTTAGTGTCTGAGCACCACAAGCGACAGACGCAACCTCTAGTCACAGCAGTGGCTGGGTATAATAAGCTCCAAAGGATTGCATATTTCGCTTGGAGTGGCTTGTGTGAGCGACGAAAGCGGTGGCGCGCGTTCGCCACTCGAGTGGCTTTGTATGATAAGGCCCTTAGTGTGAAATAGAAGCAACCCCAAAGTTCATAATTTTTTTTTTTTTAATTATTTAAGTATTTATTTTTCTTTTAATTGTGCGTATTATAGAAAAAATTTCTAAATGTCACAATAAAGTGCTTAACATGCGAGTTAAATTTTTTACGGCATTTTTGTTTCAAAAACCTTCTCTTTCTTTATTCATTATAAAAACTAAGTAACTTTATTTAAGCAATCTCAGATTAAATACAAAAGTGATGTAAACCTACCTTTTAGAGAAGAGGACACTACGATTGAGAGATTAATAAATTAAACAATCTTCAAGAAAGCATCGGCTGTATGCAAGGTTACCATACACAATCAGCTGTTCAGTTACAAGTAGGAGTGTGGAACATCACACAACCACCAATTACATTATAAGATTGGTCATTGCTTCATAATTTTACATGGAGTCATTTACCATTTTCATGTTTTCACTCATTTAAATAAAAATGTCCAGTTTGGCGATATATTTGGCAATAATTTTTTACATAAAAAAAAAAGAAGCCAAAATGGCAAAATTGGCGATGTTATTCAATATACATTACATATTGTCCTTTCTCTCTTTATGATTGAAACAGAAGAAAAATTAATCGTTGATGGGCTATGCTCAAGAGCAGAGAGCTCTGTGATAAAGACACTCGTTTTTCAACTTTTTATGATTTATCGCATTTCTACAGGAATTTCGAAGATAGGGACGATTGAAACACCTGAAGAGGCATTAGCAGAGAGATTTCAATCAAAATCATTAAAGTCATTTTTTAGCAATTGCTGAAAAACATGAATTTTTCATAATTTCAATCGTATGCGCATGCGTGATTTTGACGAAAACTTTAATGGTAGGTCCCATGGCCACCACCAACCAGCACACCAAATTTGAACATCGTGTGTCAATTTTTTCGGGAGTTATGCTGACCACGTACTCACGGACACATAGACAGACCTTTTTTCTAGATAATTTTTTTGAAATAAGGATGTTTCAAAACGTGGAACAATATAAAAATATATATATATATATATATATATTTTTTTTTTTTTTTTTTTTTTTTTTTTTGGTCTGAATGTTATACTTTTATTGTTCTATATAAACATATTGAAACTGGAATTGGAACAAAAAATAATCTAGTTATTACTGTTTTCGAAAGAATCCAATTTTCACCTCAAAACTTTTCGCCGTTATTATCTTAACTACGAATCTCTTCCATTTACTTGAGAGATATTCACGAAAACATCGTTTTGTTCTATCACCTCTTAAGATCTGCACGAGGGCGTTCTAATGACACCCGAAGATGGATGTAAAAAAAAACCTCAAGGAAACTTCCAAACAAGAAAAAGAAATCGGGCTCGTGCTTTCATCTTCTAAGGCAATTTAATCTCGATTCGGAGCGTAGGTGGTCGACAATTTATTTCGATACAAAAAAAAAAAAAAAGAATGGTGGTAAAAAATAAATGGTGTGGAATGAGAACGAATATCAAGCGGTTCGTCTGGAAGTTCAAGAGCAAGGTCATATTTGTGGGAAAATAAGTTGTCTCACAAGCTCTTAGGGCGACTTTTTTTTTTTTTTTAGGTTCTTAATAATGTTTTCGTTTTTACATTATGCGTTTGAGTTTTTTCCATTTTTGAAAGGAAAATATCGTGAGAATAGACTCCCTGTGCATTAAGTTTTAGCTATAATATCCTTATTCGTATTCATTCATACTTTTTGACGAAATTGTTGAGAATGTTTTTTTTTATTTGTGAAGATGTGTATCATTTTTTTTTTTATAAAAAGACACTCCAGTTGATGCTCAATTCTCATAATATGAAAGAATATGAAAAATGCCGACTTATACAAAATTATTGCTCTAGCAACGTTTTGAAGTTAAAGCCAAATATCAACTTTCAAATGAGTTTACCCTAAACACATGTTCAATCATTTATAGCTTTTTCTTCAATATACAGTATGTACTACTATTTTTCTTTCTAATTTTACAGAAGAATTGATCGAAGTTAACGAACTTGTATTCACTAACGCAATTTCTATTCTTAACTATACTAAACTTAAACTTAACTAGACATCACTTAGACGGTAGATCGTGACAGTGCTCATAGGTATTTAATCCATTTTGGCGGCGTGAAAGCATAATGTTCGCCAAACCACAACCCTGTAGAGAACAAAAGGCTATAAGGTTTGGCGAGAATTATGTCTTCACTCCTCCAAAATGGATTAAATACCTATGAGCACTGTGATGATCTATCGTCTAAGTGATGTCTAGTTAAGTTGAAGTTTAGTATAGGGATGTGGAACATCGCACAACTTTCGATTACACTAGAATATTGGCAATACATTAAAATTTATGGTGATATTTACCGTTTTCATATTTTAATTTGTTTAAATAAAAATAGCCAGTTTGGCGATATTTTTTGCAATAATTTATACATGGCTGAAAAACCCGCCAAAATGGCGAAATTGGCGATGTTATTCGATCAATTTTTCATGGTCTTTTCTTGTGCGTGGAACAGAAAAAAATTTAAATCGTGATGGACGGTGCTCAAGGGTAGAGAGCTCTGCGATAAACGCACTCGTTTTTCAGCTTTTTTCACTTTTATCGCATTTTTATGGGAATTTCGAAGATGGGGATGTTTAGAAGACATTCAGAGGTATTACCACAACGATTTTGATCAAAATCGTTAGAGCCGTTTTCCAGCAATTACTCAAAAACATTATTTTTTCAATAACAGCTACTTTATGTGCAAGCGCAGATTTTGTCGAAAACCTTAATGATAGGTCCTTCTGCCATCACCAACCCGCACACCAAATTTTAACATCGTAAATCATTTTGTTCAGAGATAATGTCGCAAGAATTTTTAGACAAGAATTTTCAAGAACACGCAGACAAACATTTTATCTAGATGATTGTTTTTAAATCAGGATGTTCCAAAACGTGGAGAAATACAAAAAAAAAATATCATTTTTTTTTTTACGTAATACTATACTTTCATTATGTATACATATGGGTAATTGAAAGTAAAAATGTTATATCTCCATTGTGGGAAATTCAGTTGCATGCCTCTTGAAAAAACGCGAACCACTTTTTCAATCATAACTGGATATCGAAAAAAAATCTAGATACTGTCCTTTATGTTCTGGTGTACCTATTTTATATTTCGTGTAAATTAATAAAAACTTTGGATGTGGAACATTATATAATTTTCAATATCACTTTATGCTGATCACTGTATTTAAATTTGTCATTGATTAGTACACTTTATTGTTTTCGTGTTCATATTTTCATTGTTTCAAGAAACGGCCAGTTTGGCGATATTTTTGACGTTTATTATTACATTGGCAAAAAGCCCCTACCAAAATGACGAAATTGGCGAAATGTTTTTCCATAAATATTACATTATCCGTTCTTATAACAGATAAATGGAAAAAATAAAGAAATGGAGAAGGGGGGAGGGGGCGATTTTTTTTTTACCTAATGCTATATTTTAATTAACCGATATAATCATAGGATAATTAAAAGTAGTAATAAATTCACACAGCTTTCTTGTGGAAGCCGAATAATAACCAATATTCGAAATTTACCTATTGCTCTTTAGAATTGATTGATAAATTTAAGATAACATCTTGAAAACCAAAAATAACTGAAGCTGAAACAAGATCAGTGTAAGAGTTTCAGTAAATAAGTTTTTTTTTTTTTTTTTTTTTTAAATGATGCCTCTTTTCTGCTAAAATATTTTTTTCTTGTATGATACACCATATAAGTTTTTTTCTAACTTTTGGTTTTCAACAATATAGTTCCTTCATAATGGAAAATACAAATTTATTTAAGAAGTTTTTTTTTAATCAATTCACACACCTACATTTAAAGCATTAATTTACAAATTAAAATGTAACTATCGTAATTTCTAACGATATTTACAAATAGTTCTAACTAATGTGCAAATCCAATCTTGTTGGAAAAAATGCTTAAAATGAACTTTGTTTTGATTTTCATAAAATTTCAATGTTTTCTTTCACAAGAATTTTTATAGAACTCGAAAATATCATTGGAATAAAAATAACCGAAAACATGAAAGTCAGGCTTTTTTTAATTTTTTTTTTTTTTTTTTAACTATTTACTGATAGAGCAATAAAATATGTATGATAGATGTATTTATTTGGTCTTCAGTTTTATGTTAAATTATATCTATTATAATAAATTTTTCAGATATTGGAATTTTCTAGTCAAAGTAACGTGTGTGATATCGATCATCATTCCACTCAACAGCATTATGATGTATTTGAAAAATTTCGACGCCATCTCTGCAGCTTGGAGGAAAGTACGAGGAAAGATTTTTTCCGTCAGTTAAAAAGCCAACTGGATATAAAAAATATCGTACAAACGGTAAGACTGGAAATGTGTCTTTCCTTCAAGAAAACAAGTAGTAGTCCGAGAGGCGACTGCAATTTTTGGACCCCATCGAACATCATTTTGAATTTTTTATAGAAATTGGTGAGAAGTGAGTAAATTACGAATGCACTGGTCTGTCGTGGCAAAAATGGCCACAACTGATCAAAAATCGATTTGGAATGAGTTGAACTAAATACCGATTGCCAAATATGTCATAACTTGCCAAAAAGAGAACAAACTTTTTCGTCTGACAACCCACTGCAGTTTGATTTTCAATGAGAAAAAGCGCAAACGATTTCTGATCTCTGGCTCGGAAAACTCGTATCCTTTAAAAGTATGCCAAATTGGCGACATCAGTTACGTCATCAATGACGTAATGTTTCTTGCCAATTTGGCTCATTTGTGAAAGATGCAAGTAAGCCATAGCCACACATCCGAATCGTCTGCAACCTTCTTAATTGAAAATTAAAGAGTGAGGGTTACCAAATAAAAAAAAAAAGTTCATTATTTGGTAAGTTATGGCGCATTTGGCAATTGAATTTAGTTCAACTTATTAAAAGTCGATTTTTGACCAGTTTCGGCCATTTTTACCACGGCAGACCAGTGGATTCGTAACCTACACACTTTTCTCCAATTTCTATAAAAAATTCAGAATTATGTTCAATGGGGTCCAAAAATTGCAGTCGCCTCTCAGTCTATAGTTTATATGGAAGAAAATTGTTCGAAAGCGCAAATCCCAATTTTACAGACATCCTATCTAAGATCCCATTTTTAGACTTTATAAAAATTTAAATGACTTCAAGAATTTTAAACCCAAAAATTCAAAACAAAGGCAAGGTTATAAACATATAGTTTGACCACATGAAAATCCTCTGGTAACTAATTACCATAGTACATGAAATTTTGAGGGTTTTAGATAGGCGGCTCCGAGCAAGAGCAGTTCAGGCCACAATTTTACAATATTCATTTATATACCAAGACAAAAAAAAAAAAAAAAAAAAAAGTATTCACAATTTAAAATCTGTTAAATCAACTGTTGTTCTTTGTTTTCATATCAAAATTTTTCATTAATAGACTGAGAGGCGACTGTAATTTTTGGACCCCATCGAACATCATTCTGAATTTTTTATAGAATTTGGAGAAAAGTGAGTAGAATACGAATCCACTGGTCTGCCGTGGCAAAAATGGCCGAAACTGATCAAAAATCGACTTTTAATAAGTTGGACTAAATCCAACTGCCAAATGAGTCATATCTTGCCAAATAATTAGCATTTTTAACCCTCACTCTTTAATTTTGATTTATGAAAGTAGCAATGATTCGGATGTGTGGCTATGGCTTTTACTTGCATCTTTCACAAATGAGCCAAATTGGCAAGAAACATTACGTCATTGATGACGTAACTGATGTCGCCAATTTGGCTTACTTTTAAAAGATACAAATTTTCCGAGCCAGAGATCAGAAATCGTTTGCGCTTTTTCTCATTGAAATCAAAATGCAATGGGTTGCCAGACGAAAAAGTTTGTTCTCTTTTTGCAAGTTAATACATATTTGGCAATTGGACTTTAGTTCAACTCATTCCAAGTCGATTTTTGACCAGTTTCGGCCATTTTCGCCACGGCAGACCAGTGGATTCGTAATCTACTCACTTTTCTCCATTTTCTATAAAAAATCCAGAATGATGTTCGATGGGGTCCAAAAATTGCAGTCGCCTCTCGGACTATAACCTCAACCATAATGTCAGCCTCAAGAATTGAAACTCTAAATCAGCTTTTCTGAAGCACTGAGAAAAACGGACTCGGATCGTTCTTTGCCGTAACCTATCATTTGTTATCTGCTTTTTGAAAACCTCTGTTTTTAAAATCTAAGTTGATAGATCAATCATGAAAAATAAAACTATAATGCAAAATACTACTCAGAAAATTGTACTCGCTTGGAAAGCTCTTGTTTGATAAGTTTTCGGTTACCCCGAACAACCAAATTGTAGATCAATTACTTTCTGAACTATTTAGAATCCCATGCGTATTAAAAAGCATAGTTCTTTCATTTTCCTTTGATTGTTTTCAGTGTTTGGGCTACATCATTCTTGTTACGTTACATAGATTGATTATTCTCCACAGAACGCACTATTTCAGCAGCAAGAGAAGAAAAAAAAATGATTTTTAATCAATAAAAGCTTGGAATTTTTTTTCTTCCATAGAATTTTCAATTGTAATCCAATTACGACATTGGCAGGGATCGTCTGCAGTAATACCATTGATTGATGTGCATGACGTCACGATTTCCTTATTATTGTCTAGTTCGGAATAGGACTATAGATTTATTAACGTGAGAGATTGCTAAATTGACATCTGTGCAACTAATACTATCAAATAAATAATTAAAAATAAATATTTAATTTTTCTTTACTAATTTCATCTTGACCACGGAAATGGAGGTATGATCTTTGCAGTTGCACCTATTCCTCACGTAAAAAATAAAATACGATTCTTGCATTGAAAAGTAGAATACACAATGTGAATTGGAACCAAAATGGTTACATTTGACTTCTTTCCAATATCCCAGTTGACTTGTTGTGTCACTTGGTGGGCTGTTAAACAACTGAAAAGTGCTGTCTACGGACATGACGCGTCAGTCTTGTGACAATAAGTATTACATTAATTGAAATGACTACTTGTAAAATCTTTATATCCACGCATAACCTTGTTTAACATCCCGGTACTCTTCCGCTATCCGGGCGCAAATATAGCCAACCAAACGCGAGGCGTCGCCTAGCAAAGCGAATGGAAGGAAAACGTGCTCTGTTTTTAAAAATGAATTCAAAGAATAGAGCACCTGGACCCAAAAGAACTTTCCCCTTATGGTTGTAAGAAGAAATTTGGCGACATTTTACATTATTTGGCGATTTATCGCTTGAGCCCGGAAAACGGAAGAGTACCAACATACCTTATGGCTATAAATAAATAAATATAGACATCTAGGAAATATGAAGTGAAACTTAAATACTTATAAAGCAAGCAACCCTGAGGATGCGACAGTCCACGGACATGACAAATCATGTTCGTGGACGCATTTTATTTAGTATAAAAATATTTCTAAATTTATATTACTTGTTTTGGGGAGTTTTGATTCCATTAAAATATATTCCATGCTTAACAGAAATATACAACTTATAGTCCGAGAGGCGACTGCAATTTTAGGACCCCATCGAACATCATTCTGAATTTTTTTTATAGAAATTGGAGAAAAGTGAGTAGATTGCGAATCCACTGGTCTGCAGTGGCAAAAATGGCCGAAACTGATCAAAAATCAACTTGGAATGAGCTGAACTAAAATCCGATTGCCAAATATGTCATAACTTGTCAAAAAGAGAACAAACTTTTTCGTCTGGCAACCCACGGCATTTTGATTTTCAATGAAAAAAAGCGCAAACGATTTCTGATCTCTGGCTCGGTAAAACTTGTATCTTTTAAAATTAAGCCAAATTGGCGACATCAGTTATATGTCATCAGTGACGTAATGTTTATTGCCAACTTGGCTCCCTTTCAATAGATGCAAGTAGACCGTCGCCAGATATCCGAATCGTCTGCAACCTTCTTAATTGAAAATTAAAGAGTGAGGGTTACCAAATAAGAAAAAAAGTTCATTATTTGGCAAGTTATGGCGCATTCGGCAATTGGATTTAGTTCAACTTATTAAAAGTCGATTTTTGACCAGTTTCGGCCATTTTTGCCACGGCAGACCAGTGGATTCGTAATCTACTCACTTTTCTCCAACTTCTATAAGAAAAATTCAGAATGAAGTTCGATGAGGTCCAAAAATTGCAGTCGCCTCTCAGTCTATTATATAATGGTGACAAAAAATTGCAAGCTTTCGTGCCTTTTACGGAGAAAGACCCAAATCTATCATATCTGTGGCAATTTTTTATTTTTTTTTATTTGATAGCCGTTATGGGCAAATTAAATTTTGGTTTTATATGTACTTTCATTTGAAGATGGGACTTGCAATGTCAGAGCTTGGACGACTGGACATCGGAGAAATTTTAGGTAATGTGGGAGGTCTTCTCCTCAATCTGCAGTCCGTGAATCTTTTCAGTGAGGATTCGCTTAAAACGGTGTATCTGCTGCTTCAGGAAGTCCAGTTGGATAGAATCGACACGGAAGTGTAAGTTACAACAAACATTTAATGTTTAAAGAAACTTTTAATAAAATTGAAAATGTATATCCTTTGAAAATACTTTTAATCTTTAAATGCATAGGATCTTTTAATTATTTTTATTAAAGCTCATTTCGAAAATCTTTAAATAATATAAGTCATAAAAACAAAGTTTATAATACAAATTCTAGTTTAACATCGCCAATTTTTATAATCATCAACACAACGCCGACTCTGTTGTCAGCGTATGCTTGGTGTTTGCATCTAATTTTAAATATTGAAAACATTTCTATCAGAAAAATATACGGCAAACTATGTTTCAAAACTTATTTATTAAAAATCTAATTTTAAATAATAAAAACATTTCTATCGGCAAAGTATACGAAAAACTACGTTTTAAAGTTTATTTATTAAAAATAAATGTGAATTTATGTATTTATTAAAAATAAATGTGAATTTATGGATTCACGTCCAAATATCTTTTATTTATTTATTTATTTATTTATTTATTTATTTATTTATTTATTTATTTATTTATTTATTTATTTATTTATTTATTTATTTATTTATTTATTTATTTTATTTATTTATTTATTTATTTAAACAATTTCGGCAACAGGAAAGAGTTTCTTCACTGATCGGTTAAATGCTATTCCAAATATCTTTTATTTACTCTGATTAAAACAATTTTGGAAACAGGAAAGAGTTTCAACAGTGATCAATTAAAATTCTTTCACTTACAGCATTTCTAAACAACGTAAAGATGAATTGACTGCATCACACTCCGTAATAAAAGTTGGAACCTCAAACTCCCAACGGATCACAAACTTTTAAATGAATACAGTAACACGAGAAAAGTATTGGGATATATAAGCCCCGGCAGTACCGAAAGGGTTAAAATATATTAGTCCGAGAGGCGACTGCAATTTTTGGACCCCATCGAACATCATTCTGAATTTTTTTATAGAAATTGGAGAAAAGTGAGTAGATTAGGAATCCACTGGTCTGCCGAGAAAAAAAGTGCCGAAACTGATCAAAAATCGACTTGGAATGAATTGAACTAAAATCCGATTGCCAAATATGTCATAACTTGCCAAAAAGAGAACACACTTTTTCGTCTGGCAACCCATTGCATTTTGATTTCAATGAGAGAAAGCGCAAACGATTTCTGATCTCTAGCTTGGAAAACTTGTATCTTTTAAAAGTAAGCCAAATCGGCGATTTTAGTTACGTCTTCAGTGACGTAATGTTTATTGGCTCCATTTTAATAAATGCAAGTAGACCGTCACCAGATATCTGAATCATCTGCAACCTTCTTAATTGAAAATTAAAGAGTGAAGGTTACCAAATATAAAAAAAAAAAAAAAATGCTCATTATTTGGCAAGTTATGGCGCATTCGGCAATTGGATTTAGTTCAACTTATAAAAATTCGATTTTTGACCAGTTTCGGCCATTTTTGCCACGGAAGACCAGTGGATTCGTAATCTACTCACTTTTCTCTAATTTCTATAAAAAATTCAGAATGATGTTCGATGGGGTCCAAAAATTGCAGTCGCCTCTCAGTCTAATACTCTCTATGTTACAATTTTCTAGCACAATTGCATTTAGAAGATTCTCTCTATAAAACCTTTACATTTGGCATGTATGTACGAAAATTATCACTTAATGAAATGACATAAATTGCTTTCATTTAATGTCTTATCTATTATAAATGAGAATTAAAATAGCCAAAACAAGGGGTTACCACTACATGGGCATTGGCGTAAGGATTTCAAATATCAAACAAAATGTATTCGACGCTATTTTCGAGTTTTTTAATTTGTGTCATTTCATTAAATGATCATTTTCGTGCTTTCTCACCAAATGTCAAGCTTTTTATAGAAAGTAGTTTCTAAATGCACTGGTCTAGAAGATTGCGCGTAGCGAGTATAGGGAATGATCCTTACGAGGACTGTCTCTTAATTAATTTATTAAAAGAATTTGGCGAATTGTTTTGTTTGCATCGCACTATTCCTTACTAAATAGACTGAGAGGCGACTGCAATTTTTGGACCCCATCGAACAACATTTTGATTTTTTTATAGGAATTAGAGAAAAGTGAGTAGATTACGAATCCACTGTTCTGCCGTGCCCAAAAATGGCCGAAACTGGTAAAAAATCGACTTTTAATAAGTTGAACTAAATCCAAATGCGCCATAACTTGCCAAATAATGAGCATTTTTTTTTTATTTGGTAACCTTCACTCTCTAATTTTCAATTAAGAAGGTTGCAGACGATTCAGATATCTGGCGACGGTCTACTTGCATCTATTAAAAGGGAGACAAGTTGGCAATAAACATTGCATCACTGATGACCTAACTGATGTCGCCAATTTGGCTTACTTTTAAAATATACAAGTTTTCCGAGCCAGAGATCAGATATCGTTTGCGCTTTTTCTCATTGAAAATCAAAATGCAGTGGGTTGCCTGACGAAAAAGTTTGTTCTCTTTTTGGCAAGTTATGACATATTTGGCAATAGGATTTTAGTTCAACTCATTCCAAGTCGATTTTTGATCAGTTTCGGCCATTTTTGCCACGGCAGACCAGTGGATTCGTAATCTACTCACTTTTCTCCAATTTCTATAAGAAATTCAGAATAATGTTTGATGAGGTCCGAAAATTGCAGTCGCCTCTCGGACTAAAATATTATAAATAGTAAAAAACAAAAGCTGCTCAAACCAATGCAAGTTGTAATAAACTATTACAAGGAATAGTATCTGCCATACTAAAGCGTACTGCTATAATTTAGGGATTATCTGTGTGTTTTTTCTGCAGAATATCCCTTTTAATTGACGATCTCGAATCTTTGTACGGAGAAAGCCAGTGGGCTCCATTAATCCAAGTACTGAAGAACATCAAGTTCCCTTCCATAAAAAGACAACCATCCAACAGTCATCAAGGTTCGTATTCATTTTTGCAGGCGGGTAGCCAGGGAGAGGGATATGGGGATATATCACCTCCCGAAATATTTCAGTTTGCTTTTAAAACACAAAAACCAAAGGATTTTTTCTTTAAAACGATACATTCTTATAAAATGTTTTTAAACTTTTAAACATACATAGAAAATACCTGTAATTAAATATAGTTGGCATAAATAACAAAATTTATTGTAATGACTTGTTGAGTGATAATTTCATATCCCCTCCCGAAAAAATCCCTGGCTACGCCCCTATATTTTTGCACACTTCTTGTTTTCTATTTTGTCAGTTTTTAGTAGAATTTGTAATAGTGAAATCTTTGTGTTCTTTAAAATGCTCAACTCTGGATTAGTTTAATTTTAATTGCAGTAGAACACCGATCATATTTGAATACCGATAATTGGAAACTATTCAAATCGGAGTAATCAAAACCGCGAGAATATTTTGTTTTAAACCTTAAGGTTACTTTTCTTATAGTGCGAGAGGCGAGTTTAGGTAAAAATATAACGACATTTATATTTTTTTTTTATTTTATAAAATGTGGAAACAATTGAGTAGATTAAGAATCCACTGATCTGCAGTGGCAAAAATGGCCGAAACTGGTCAAAAATCGACCTTGAACGAAATACAATTGCCAAATAGGTCATAACTTGCCAAATAATGAACATTCTTTTTTATTTGGTAACAAATCGTTTTTTAATTTTCAGTTAAAAAGGTTGCAGACGATTCAGATATCAGCGGCGGCTTTCTCGCATCTTTTAAAACGTAAGCCAAGTTGGCAATAAATATTTACCTCACTGATGTCGCCAATTTGGCATACTTTTAAAATATGCAAGTTTTCCCAGCCAATGATCAGAAATCGTATGCTCTTTTTCTGGTTGAAAATCAAAGTACGGTGGGTTACTAGACGAAAAGGAGTGTTCACTTTTTGGCAAGTGATGGCATTGTTGGCCAATCGATTTAATTCAAAGTATATTCTTGACCAGTTTCAGCCATTTTTGTTACGGCATACCAGTGGATTCGTAATCTACTAACTTTTCTTCACATTCTACAAATAATTCTGAATGGTGTTCGATGGGGGTATTTAAACTTGCAGTCGCTTCTCTGTCTAAATGGTACGATGTTTTTTCGTAAATGATCGGCTATCCAAAAAATCGTTCATCTAACAATCTCAGCCTCCATTGGTTTTGGATTATCCATGTTCTACTCCATTCCATTCTCTATAACGAATCATATTTCGCTTTTCCACGCATTCTATTTGATTTTAAAAAGTTAAACTGTTACAGAGCATTTATTCTAGTGCTAAATTTTAAATGTGTAGAGATTGTTTATGAAAGAAGACTTTTAAATTATATTGTAAAAGGAGAAAGTATACGATATTAATATTTCCACCAACTTATAATTTAAATAATTTATTTAATGTCCTTTAGATACTAGAAGAGTTGATACGTTTGGTATAGGGATGACAGACAAAAGTGAAGAAAAGGTAAAATTATATAAAATCTATTTATGAATATAAATTTTTGTATCATGGTACATATTATTAATATTTAAATACGGTACATATTATCTAGATGAAAAGTTAAAAATATATAAAATCTATTATGAATTTAAATTTTTGCATCATACTATTTATATTTGTTACTAAATTATTTAAACTATATTATAGTGCTAATTTAATTGTTCTAATTTTTGTTGACTGTTTTGCAGAACTGGTGTTTTTTTTTTTTTTTTTTTTTTTTTTTTTTTTTTTTTTTTTGTGCTTGCATAACAAGTCCGTTTTTTTGTGATACACTTACCGTTCCAACGCTCTTTAGAGTTTTCGCATGCGCTGAGAATTTTGCGAGAAGAAAAAGTAGGTATTGCCATTCGAAAATTGCGAGTTTTTGTAACCATAATCGTAACCGTGAGTTCTATTCTGTTGCCATTCGCAGAATCTCGAGCTCATACCTCTGAATAACTATACCTGAAATTTCATCTCCATCCATATCAAAAATTTCATCTCCATTTCATCTCTTTGGTCCATATACCGGCAAAGTTATTTTATGACCACACTGTATATTAAATTAACGTAAAGTTACTTAAGTGTTTTATGAATTTTGTACTATGCAATTTTAAATCAAGAATATTATGAAACAACATTTTGAGAAAACTATACTTTTTTTTTTTTTTCAGGCTATTACTGCACCGAAACTTTTCCGAAATATTGAATCTAGTGAGCAGAAACAGAATTCATCTGATATATTGTAAGTAATTAAATTAAAGTACATACTTCATTACTGCGTTCACGTCACACGAATTTGTCTTCTTTAAGTTTTTGATATAAATCTGCAGGAAAACTGTTTTGGATCTGTTTGAGACTGGTGTTGACGTCATAAAATTTCTGCCAGAACAAACTGGACTTCAAGTTCGGAGTACGATGAAATTTTTTCCGGTGTTGGTTGACATGGCTGATGGTAAGTTTTTTTTTTTTATTTAAGAATTTTTGTTTTTAAAGATTGAATCCACTCTTAAAAAATGTCAGTTCAAAGTCATTGATACACCTGTATAAAATTGCTCCAGTTTTATTCAATGATAATAGAAGTAATACTTTTTCAAACTAGGTAAAATGCTTTCTTTGGTTTGTTTTTGAACTTCTGATTGTCTATTTCCACCTCTTTTAAAGTGCTTAACACAGCCATTTACGTCTCGTAATTTTAAGCATCTAGAAGAATACGAGATGGAAATCTTCTAGTGTATAAACCCCTTTTTCCAACCCCACCACACCAACGAGAGGACATTGAGGCCACGACAGATTTAATGTGCACTCCAATAATCCTAGATAATAGGCACCAGTACCTATAAAAAACGACATAGAAAAGAAACAAAACTCTAAAATAATAGAAAAAAAAATACTTATTGTATAATAAAAACCGAAACGGCATGTGTGCTTTTCTTTTTATCTTGGAATTTACACCTTTCATCTCAATTTTTTTTTTTTTAATTTTTAAGAGTTAGGGGGGGGGGGGGGTTGCAAGTGCACCTCCTTGCACCCTCCTGGGGGCGCCTATGACTGCAAAAACTATTTTTAAGAAATTGGCATATTATCTCTTTGACATAAATGCTTTATTTGATCTACACATTTGGATAAATTGGGAAAATTTGCACACACGCAGAAAAAAAAAAAAAAAAATAATAGAAGTTTGCCGTAAAATTAGAGAATTTATTGCACGAGGTTGCGGGTTCGAGTCCCGTGTTAGGCATGGGTGTTTGTAAATGTATGTTGGCTTGTCTAATGACGAAAGTTTCGGCGCATAATAGCCCTCGTGTTGCTGACGGCGCCAGATAATCTGAAAACAACCAACCAGAGAATTTATTAGAAATCTGTCAACTTTAGAAATCTGTCAGGGAACTTTTGCTCCTGAATGACATAAATGTTCTATTTGATCTACACATTTGGATAAATTGGAAAAATTTGCGCAAAAAAAAAAAAAAATTGCCTTAAAATCAGAGAATTTATTGCACGAGGTTGCGGGTTCGAGTCCCGTGTTCGGCATGTGTGTTTGTAAATGTATGTTGGCTTGTCTAATGACGAATGTTTCGGCGCATTATAGCCCTCGCGTTGCTGACGGCGCCAGATAATATGAATACAACCAACCAACCCATCCCAACACAGTTTGGGGAGTTTGTATTCAAAACAATTGCCGTGTGTGGAAGGATCTTGTTTATTCGCGTTTCATTATCCGTAAGCAAGCAAAAAAATGTAAGATGGCGTAAGAAGATGGCGTTTAGGAAAAGAAGCCAAATTACTTTCTGCTCTTTTTTTCATGTGAAACCGATGAAGTTTTCGTCGCTCTTTCGAGATGTGAGTGAATTCCGTCAAGGGGAAGCCCTAGTAAGGATCTTTCCCTATATTCGCTATGTCGCAATCCTCTAGCCCAGTGCATTTAGAAACTACTTTCTATAACCACCATGACATTTGGTGAGTAGGTAAGAAAGTGATCCGTTTAATGAAACGACTTAAATTTGTTTTCATTTAATGTCCATCTATTTATAAATGAAAATTAAAATAACAATAGACTGAGCAAGGTGAAGCCACTGCATATTAGAGGTCGGCGATATATCGATACGATGATATTTTTATCGATATTTTTTTTTTTTTAAATATCGATTCAAGTCACCAATACATCGATATTTTTAAGCATTTTTAGTTTTTTGATGATCGTTTTGTAATCCCATGTATTTTTTTCGATTTTCTTTATTCCCTTTTCAAAAACTTCAAAACTAAAGTTTGCGACTTAAGTTACAATTGCAGTTAAAATGGCACCCTAACCAAAAAGAAAACGTAGTGTAATGGAAAGATAAGCTCATTTATTAGTAGTCATTAACATAGCGCCGTTTTTGTTGCTAAGGTGTGCCTGGAATTTGCATACTATTTTAAATATTAAAAACGTCTCTATCAACAAAATATACTGTAAACTACTTTTCAAAATTTCTTCTTTAAAAATAAATGTGAATTTATGCATTGACATCCAAATGTATTTTATTTATTCCGATTGATAATATAATTTATTTACTAAAACAATTTTTATAATTCATTTAATAAAACAATTTTGGCATGAATTCATGAAAAGTAGAAATTGGCCCAGAAATACTTCGTTTTTCTGGTAAAATTAAAAATAAAATTTAAAAAAAAAAAATCAATTTTCGATATATCGATATTTTATCGATATTTCTTTCTATGCAACGATATAGTATCGATATTTATTTTGATCGATATTTCCGACCTCTACTGCATATGCATTAAAGCTAGGCGTCCACTATCGCTGAGCAGAGCAGAGCGGAGTGGATTAGAGCCAATTACAAGGCTGCCAACGCCTACTGTAGCACGAGCCTCGTGCTACAATGGACGTTGACAGTCTTGTAATTGGCTCTAATCTAATCCACTCCGCTCTGCTCTGCTCAGCGATAGTGGACGCCTATCTTAACGTAAGGACTTCAAATATAAAATAAAATATATTAGACGCTATTTTCGAATTTTTAATTTATGTCATTTTATTACGTGATATTTTTCTTACCTACTCACCATATTTCAAGGTTTTATAGAAAGTAGTTTCTAAATGCACAGGGCTAAGAGGTTGTAACATAGCGAGTATAGGGAATGACACTTATTACGATTTCTTCTTATCCTAGCTTAACATTCTAAAAGACGCAATTATAAAACGTTGATGTAACAAAACAACGTTTCAAAACGTTGGGCCTGTGTGTTTAAACATTGTACGTCATTAAGGCCAATACATTTCGCAGCTTAACGGACTGCAGCTTTCCTGTTCGCCAACCTAAGAGATATCTCCTTCTTCCACGAAAGGCAACATTTGTAACTAATTTTGCAAACTTAGTATAAGATTTTTACAGCTTTCAAAATGAGTATACTTTTTGTCTCGTTCTTCTACGAATCTTTGTTTTTGAGATATTTAATTTTAAAAATCAGGCAGTCCTTCGCTGGACACCCTGTATAATCCATGAACTTAAAATTGGTGCTTACTTTTCAATTCCAGAACTGAAAAACTCCCTGAATAGGGACAATTCAACCAAATTTATCGATACTCTCAGCGACGTCTTAGGTGCGGCATTCCTCAGTATCGCTGACGGAGTAAAACCTGTAAGTATCTTACTAACCATTTTTATTTTAAAACACACGTTATAGAAGCATTACTACGTAATGGACAATTCCAGCATTTTTTATTTTTATTTATTTTTTATTCCATTCTAAATGTTTCGAAAAGGCCATAAACATAAAAATTCTGCTCAATGCGGTTTTTTTTAGTTTTTTTTAATTTGCGATCAAAATTACCTTGTTAATAGAGGTTGGCGAGAAAACGACTCATTTTCGTTGGCATTGAATGTGACGTCACGGCTTCGCAAACATCTTGGCGTGAAATGCAGTAGCAGAAACCAGATTTGCAAGTTTCTCGCGAATCACGCCAACCTGCACGGAATGTGGCAATGGTCTACCAACGCCAACTTTTTTTAACGCCAACTATTTGGCAGAAACCTCACGATAACCGTAGAAACGATAGGGTTTCTTTACGTCATGGATTTTGTTGACTGTTTTGATCGGACTGGTTTTGGGGCATTTTCTTTTCTTAGTATTCAAATAACTAATTTTTTTTTTTTTAAAGAACTTTCGTTTAAATATTCGGATCGTTTTTAAAAAATGCGGGAATAGTCCATTCTAGAAATATGACTAACTCTTAGAAAATAACACGAATCAATAGAAAATTAAATACACTTTTCTTATTTAATGGGTCCTCCCCGATGAATATAATGTTTTATCATTGCTTTTAGATCCAATACCTGAAAGTATTGCTTTAAATCATATTATAGCTATGGTGTTATATTGTAAAAGAAAACTTAATCCTCTCCATAGGATAAACGGATGTGTAAAACTATACTACTTAAAAGAGTTGATTTTAAAATGAAGTACAGAAAGGTATTGAGTTTTATGGCATATCAGTTCAGAGAGAGAAGTGGTTCTCTACTACAGCGGTTTACCAACCTTTCTAGACGTGCGGACCACCTATTTTTTTTTTAAACAAAAAAACTTTGAGGCCCATTAACTAATTGAATATGTACGTGCGTGCATTAGGTAATATACATTTCCCACATTTTTTAAAAACGAGTGAAATTAGTTTATATTTATGAAGAATTTTTTTTATAATTCCAAATATTCATTGTAAGTTCTTTGGAAAAATAAATTTAAAAAAATTTAAATATTAATAAAAGAAATTGCCCTGAATCCCCGTCCGATCGCCGTCTGATCAAAACGATCCGCTATAGCTGTGACGACACGACATCCTTCCGTTTCTATGGTTATCGTGAGGCTTCTCCCAAGTACTTGGCGTTGCTTTGGTAGGCAATTGCTATGCGATTTGCGAAAAACTTGCAAAATTTATTTCCACTGTTGTGTTTCAAGCCAAGTTGTGCCAGATGAAGGGACGTCACATTCGCTTCAAGCCGAATATGTCGTTTTCCCCTCCAAAACTAACAAGTGAACTAAGTTCACTTGTTAACGTAAACGTTTCAAATTGTGGAAGGGGGAAAAAAAAAGTGCAGTGAGCAGAAATGTTTACATTTAAGGCCAATTCGAAACATTTAAAATTGAATAAAAAAAATAATTAATAAAAGCGGGAATTGTCCATTAATTAAAATACTGTACAAAAAGGGTTAAAAATAATTGAAAAAAAAAAATTAAATAAATAAAATAAATTATAATAAATAACTTTATTGTATTCACTTTGCTGACACATCAATTATAAGAAAAATAAAAAAAATAAGTGGTCAAAGTTAAAAATAAATTGTAATTTTGACATTGTTTGTCTCCCTTGAGGGAGTCGATATCTGGATTAAAACTGGATAATTTCAGCCATGCTGCGTTATTCACTCGTTAAAGTATCAATAAATACAATCGAATAATTCGATTGTTGCTAACAATCGAGTGACTTGATTCTTTCCATCTCCACTCCTAAAGTTCTTATAATATTTATTTTAGCTTAAATTCTCGTCCAGCGTTCACTACCCAGTACCACGCTGCTGCCCACTTGTGTCCCGCGGCTCATGGGCCGCTGTCCTACAACATTTACTTATAGACTGAGAGGCGGCTGCAATTTTTGGACCTCACCGAACATCATTCTGAATTTTTTATAGAAATTAAAGAAAAGTGAGTAGATTATGAATCCACTGGTCTGCCGTGGCAAAAATGGCCGAAACTGGTCATAAATTGACTTTTAATAAGTTGAACTAAATCCAATTGCCAAATGCGCCATAACTTGCCAAATAATGAGCATTTTTTTTTATTTGGTAACCCTCACTCTTTAATTTTCAATTAAGAAGGTTGCAGACGATTCAGATATCTGGCGACGGTCTACTTGCATCTATTAAAAGGGAGCCAAGTTGGCAAAAAATATTACGTCACTTATGACGTAACTGATGCCGCCAATTTGGCTTACTTTTAAAAGATATAAATTTTCCGAGCCAAAGATCTGAAATCGTTTGCGCTTTTTCTCATTGAAAATCAAAATGAAGTGGGTTGCCAGACGAATAAGTTTGTTCTGTTTTTGGCAAGTTATGACATATTTGGCAATCGAATTTTAGTTCAACTCATTCCAAGTCGGTTAATGATCAGTTTCGGCCATTTTTGCCACGGCAGACCAGTGTATTCCTAATCTACTCACTTTTCTTCAATTTCTATACAAAATTCAGAATGATGTTCGATGAGGTCCAAAAATTGCTGTCGCCTCTCGGACTATTACAAGGGGACCTTACGGTCTCGGAAATTCAGATCGGGATGAAACTATGCAGATTATTAGTATACCTTAAGCACACAGTAAAGCAATAAAGGGCACTAGCCAAGAGATTCCGAGAAAACAGGCTCTAAAGTGTTATGCGCAGCTTATATACTTGTAGAGATTTTTGATCTTCAACTGCCCTGTGGCTAAGTGGTCAGCGTGCTGGGTTCCCGTACGGGCGATATGGGTTCGATACCTTGTGAGATAATTTTTTTATTATTATTATTATTTTTTATTATTATTATTATATATATATATATATATATATATATATATATTTTTTTTTTTTTTTTTTTCATTTTTTTTTTTTTTTTTTTTTTTTTCATCCACTTATAAAGTAACTGTTACAGCTAACTGAAATTGGAATTAAAGATAATATTTTACTTTTAAATACGTAATGTGTTTTAATGAAGGTACATTAAAACTCTATTTACTATTCTCACAAACAAGTGATTATAAATTTTGAGATATTATAAGCTGTAGAGAAATAAATGATTTTCGCAATAAACATGAAGAACCAGTTTCTATATGGTAGAGTAGGAATGTTGTCCTATTGTACATAAGCAGGACGTCAGAAATTTTCCAAAACCCTAACCGTACTTATCGAACAATGATTCTACCCCTACCCAACCCACTTTATAAATTGACATTATAAATTAAAAAAAATAAATAAAAAATCCAACGCGAAGTATCGAACCCGGATCGCCAGTAGGTGAACCCAGCACGCTGACCACTTAGCCACCGGGGAGAAGCAGAGCAAAATTCTCTACTGGTATATAAGCTTTGCATAACACTTTAGAGCCTGTTTTCTCGGTATCTTCTGGCTAGTGCCCTTTATTCCTTTACTGTGTGGATACCCTTAAGGTATACTACTAATCTGCAGAGTCTCATCCCGATCTGAATTTCCGAGACCGTATGGTCCCCTTGTTAGTGGCGGCCCGTTGTCGAAAATGTTAGAGCAGCCGGAAACATGCGATTTCCCAACAACCTCTCCCCTTCAACCACACACTCTTTCTACAGTCATGTGTTCAACCACACTTGAAATTTTTTTTTTAATTATCATTTTAAAAATCTTTTTTTTTTTTTTATTTACTTAAAATTACATAATTAGTAATGATGTATATAAATGAAAAGAAGAAAAAAATCAGTTTTAATAAAGAATAATTAACTAATTAACATTTAATTCGTTAGAATTAGCATATTTTTGAACAGGGATTACTCGAGTTGTATGGGCCAAGAAAAGAAATAATGGTTGAAAATTGTTCGTAATATCATGAACCTCCATCTAGTTTCTATAATATATCATTTTTTTTTTTTTTTTTAAATTTGTTTTAACATCGAAAGTAGAAAAAAGCGCAATTTTTCTAAAAACTTTAGCATTTAAAAATCTAGCAAAATTTATTTTCTTTTCCAATCAGTTTGACTGAGGTTCAAAACATCTAATAGTTAATGCATATTTGAACACTCAAATCATTTTTCAAAAAGGTTATATCAAACTTCAGTCATCACCGTTTAATTGAAGTTTCACGTGCCAAAAACACGGTTTATTATATAATGAGTTTAAACTATTCAAATTTATTTTCGGAACAAAATAGTATTTCAAACTAATAAAATAACTTCAGATGATACCATTATCTTGCAAAAATTTCATTTAGAGATTATTTTAAAGCGGAAATTGTCACTGGCAGTCGAAGTCGGAAAATAGATGATGCGACTGCCTTGCTACATATTACATGAATGGAAGGCTAATTGGATTCCATTGGTTACCATGGCAACGCATGGAAACATCACAGCCTAAACGCATTTCAGGAACACATGGTTGCCGTTCGGAGGAAGATCACCTTGAATACTTTTTACCCCTCGTGAATTGAGTATTGAGGCAACGAGTTTGCTGTTTATCGGATTTTTTTACACTTACCGTAGAAATAGGATCTTCATTCTGGAAATTTGTAAAATATATAATTTTAGTTTTAAACTAACAAATTTAGATGCACCCCGTCTGCACAGGCTGTAGTGCACAAGCCGTCACTGCATTTACTGCCACTGAAGTTAGCTCCGCCTTCATTCACTAATTTGGGCACTCACCGATTACTTGATTGGTGGGATGGTTTTGAGTGGCATTCTGATGCAAAACTAAAACTAGATAAAACACTTCCAATTCTTTTAAGACATAACGCCATTGCGCGCGGTACTACTCCAAATAATTCTGCATTACTGTTGAAATGAAACTGCAATAACAAAATATAGCTTTAAATTAATTTTGATGCTAACTAAAAATAGTGTTTATCATTAGATGTTAATATAATATGTGATTACATTAATCTTAAAGTATGATTTTTTTTTCCTGCCCATGTTGCAGGCTGATCAAAAAACCTCTCAAGTTCCAGCCTACAAGAAGTTCTGCGATCTTAGAGAATATCAGAAAATCGTCAACTCTTCTGAGTGGGAAGAAAACCAAGAACTTCAACGTTACATGTGCAAAATATCTCAAATTAATAAAAAGGTATCAGGATCCATTCTTTAGATTCAGAATTATTCATAAATGTTATACTTGCAGAAGAAAAATTCCTTATCATAAGATTGAAATTAAATATCCTTTCAATATGGTTTTTTCAAATCATTCTTATTTATAACTTTTTTTAGTTGCCTGAATGCCCGCTGGTAAGTTGATTGTATGATTACTGATAAGTGGAAACTAGAAAATGACAGTTTTCCGCTAAACCAGCAAGTGGAACAATCTAGGTATTGAGTTGGTTGGCATTACGTAGCCAGTAAGGGATCACGGGAGAGGGCGGTATATACGTGTGTTCCGAAAAGATTGAAACGCGGTTAAATTCTCTCCCTTTTAGAGATGTGAGAAAGTGGGCATGGTAAATTGCAAAAGTGTTTCAAATATCGTAAGATATAAGATCGCGTTAATAAAAGATCGTCCCGTTATTCTTCTTTCCTACTTTATTTTGAACATTTTTTTAAAATTACATTGCCCAGTTATCTCGTATCCACACGAGCGTTTTTTCATGCAGAAACGCAGCATGAAAACATGCAACGAACTAATGACAAGCTGCTATAACATACACCAACCAGACGTACCTTTTTTACACACTGGTGGGGGGACAGTTTGTGGTATTCTCGCCCACTGAGAAATGCAAGCAGACCTATTTTTCAAGATTAGAGGATACTACCAGTGAAAACACTTCGTTGCAGATAACTGCTCCTGTTGTTGCTACACTGGTGTGTAAAACTTAAGCAACAATGTAAAAATTTAGCAGATAGCCATGAAATTGCAGAAAAGGAGGTCTGTAGATCAGTACAATGAACACGTAAGTCAGTAGAAACGTCATGCGTATGCAAATATCAGGAACGAAACGCCAGAGGCGACGTGAGCGTACGCAAAATGCGTGATGTCGGCGAGCGCAGCTCAACAGTAAAATAAAAGGAAAGACGGAGACGCAAATCAACATATTCGCTGCAAGTGCCAGTGAGTCACTTCGTGAAATATGGCTAGAAGAAATCACCTGCACGACTTCACACCTTGGAAGAATGATCGGAAAGCTGGAGGAGGGGTGTACTGTCACCAGTGTAGCTGCAGAGTTCGGAATCAACAAAAGTGTCGTTTCGCACGCTTGGAAAGCGTTCCAGACCACAGGTACAGATGTTAGAAAGGTTGGTGGTGGCCGCCCGAGGACTACAACTGCAGGGGATGACCGATATATTGTCTTGCAGGCGAAAAGAGACCAACAGCAGTCAGCAAGTGTAATTGCTCAGCAACTCTGTACATCAACGGGGCGACAAGTGTCGCGGTTTACTGTGGCCAGACGCCTTCACAAAAGGGGGCCTATTTGCCAGCCGTCCTGAACTCTGCCTCCCGTTGAAAGTTGACCACCGACGCCACCGTTTACAGTGGTGCAGAGAGCACAAAAACTGGACAACTGATCAATGGAGTTGTGTCCTCTTTACGGATGAGAGTCGGTTCAGTACTGGAAGCGATTTCCAACGCGTTTTGATTTGGAGAGAGGTCGGCACCCGGTTTTATCCCAGTAACATCAAGGAAAGACACCGTAACGGCGGTCCTGGAGTTCTTGTCTGGAGAGGCATTATGATGAACGGGCGAACTGAGCTCCACGTTTTCGACAGAGAGTCTGTAACCGGAGATCGCTATTGTGAGGAGGTACTCCTTCCCCATGTGCATCTGTTACAAGGTGCCTTTGGCCCAGACTTCATTTTTATGGATGACAATACACAGCCAAATCGGACTTTTGCTGTTGAGGAGATACTGGAAAGTGAAGATATCACTCGAATGGATTGGCCAGCGTACTCCCCAGATTTAAATCCCATCGAACATGTGTGGGATGCTTTGGGGAGACGCATTGCAGCACGCTTACATCCACCGGAGAACACCCAACAACTCAAACAGATGCTGATTGAAGAATGGGCACTCCTACCGCAAGAAATGTTGCACCAGCTGGTTCTGAGTATGCAGAGACGGTGAGAAGCAACCATTGCAGTGAGGTGAGGGCATATCTCATATTAAGGAACATCTGCTTGTTGTTCTTCCTCTTGGATATACAATCATGAGTCATGATACTATGCGTTCAATAAAGCTTGTTTTTGTTTGATTCCATACCGTATACATTGTATTCCTTTTTCAGCGCCGATACTTGCGTCATCCTTTACGCACATAATACTCTCTCTCATTTCTGAATTTCATGTCTCTCAGATCATTTCTCGTGGAGTTATGGCAAAAAACCCACCTGTTGCTTAAGTTTTGCACACCAGTGTATATTAGTGTGTTATCGTCTTAAATGTTTGGTATTTAAAATAACTATATCATGGAATACTACTTGGATTGTGAGTTTATCATTTTTGAAATCAAAAAATATCCCAATCTTTTTAAGATACAAGTCATAATGATTTCAAAAGCCGTGAACTGAAAAGAGATGCTTGAATTGAAAATGGATTCATGTAGAACTGGAGATCACAAACAACTGAGCTCGCGTTAAATAACACGCCCACGTGGCCGGTTTGTGAAGATTTTCAAGCTGCATGAAAATTAGCTGCTTTTACACAGCTTTAAAAAAGTTCGTGTGGCTTTAGCCTACCAGATAAAGAACTAAACCACGTTATGAGCTGTTTGGAATACCATGTACATGAGTTAATGTACCAGCGAATAGAAAATATTTGATCTACCGAAGGTTCTGAATCTCTAAGATACGATACTGTTACACCAGTGACTACCTGGCTTACCAGTGACTAAAATTATGCGTTTACACGATGCCAGTAACTGGAACAATCCAGGTATTGAATGGACATTATGCCATCAGTCGGATTTCCGGGTGATCACGGATGGGAGTAGGCTCGCCATCAAATGTAAAATATTTTATCTATTGGAGTTTCCAATTACTTGCTTATCCCAGTGATAGGAAGGAAGTATTTGCTTGCTGCTAGCATCTAGTGACTGGTGACCTCAATCAAATGACCACCATCAAATATAAAATATTTGATCTATGGGAGTTTACATTTACTTGAGTAACCAGTGACAAACTGGATTATCCCAATGATTGGTATGAAGTAGCTGCTCCTTGCTAGTCCCTGGCATCAAGTGACTGGCGACATCAACTTGTATACCTGCTGTGTAGTTGTACATCAACCTTTCAGCTTGAATCCAGACGAGGTCAACGGGGTATATAATTCCAAATTTAAAAAATATATATATCTTGTATTCGTTGAGTAAATTATCCCAGGTCTTGTTTTTTTTTTTTTTTTTTTTTTTAAACCAAAATCTCGTTGTGTATAACATTTATTCAGTGTTATCATTTAATGTAACGTGTATTAATTTCCATTCTTTTTTTCTTTCTTCTTTTTTTTTTTACTTCTAGGGTTTACCCAGCTTGTTGGATATGAATACATGGAGCACTTCTTTGAAAAAACTTCAAAAAGTTTTGGATTTGGATAAATATCCAGATATCTATCAAAATATTCATCAATGGGAAAAGGAAAGTAAATCCAAGTAAGCAAAATAACATGATTATTACTTTTACGTAGTTTTGATTATTATACACACAAATCTGAATTTTACAAATACCACTTTCTCCGTTTGTGCTTATTTTGTTAAATCTAGAAAAATGTTGCCAATTTTGACCTTTTTAATTCCGACGATCGCCCTTCGGGCTCCACTTCGACCAGTGGTAAAGTGCCTCCGGGCTGTAGCCACTTCAAACCATCATCAAAGAAAAAAAAAAAAAGTTTATGGTTTATTCGAGTTAAATAAAAGGAAGTGTGTCTATTGGAAATGGCAGCAATTTATTAATGGGGGGGGGGGGGGAAGAAAAAAAATTGGACCAAGCTTTTTTAAAAGTGGCGTACTTGGAATAGTTTTGGCCTTCCAAAACGTACCTCCTATTCATTTCAAGGCCGACCAAATGGTATAGTGGTTAGCGTGCTAGCTTCTAGACCGCGAGGTTGCGAGTTCGAGTCTCGTGTATGGCATGGGTGATTGTAAATGTATGTTGGTTTGTCTAATGACGAATGTTTCGGCGCATTATAGCCCTCGTGTTGCTGACGGCGCCAGATAATCTGAAAACAACCAACCTATTCATTTCAAAGTAGCCTTTTTTACCAATGCAGATTTACTTTCACAAGCAAGCTTGAGGTAAATGGCTATTGTGGAAACTGTAATCTCGCGCGTAAAAATAAGTTATGTGATGCAGTTTGCTTAGAAAGTGAAAGATTTATTGTTACATCTTGAAATTGGGCCTGTTGTGGAGTCTTAGGATTTATTACGACATCGTGACCGAAGCAAGCCCTATTTACGGTGAAATACGGCTTATAAAATGATGAAGTTTACAGTCAGAAAATGGAATAAGTCATATTTTTAACAATTCTGACTATGTCCAGAAATACAGGGTGTCTCAAAAAGGTGTCAACACCTTATAAATGTACCGTATGATGCACCCTACTTGAAAAACTACAGAATTTTATCCCATTAATTGTCAAAAATAGATACAAAGTTCACCAAGTGATGGCGCTCTTGAAATTCCACAGTGTCATGAACTTTGTAACTATTTTTAAAAACTGATGGATAAAATTCCGAAGTTACTCAATTGCAATGCAGCAAACTGTACATTTCTATTGTTTTCAGTTTCTTTTGTAAATTTATTCATTATTCAAATGTACCAGTTTTTTTAGGGATACGCTGTACAATCTAGAAGAGCTAAGCTATTGGGATAATTCTCTGGCTGACGCACGGGACATTTTAGCTCTTTTTTTCTACTCTCAAACATTTAAGAATGATAAAATTTAGATAAATCTAACAGCTATGTTTTTATTTTATATAGTATTACTTGGTGACAAAGTTATATGGAAAAATAATTAGTTTAACTAGGTGAAATATGCATTTATATCAACCGACGCACGGGACACAGACGTGTCCCTTGCGTCGGTGGATTATAAACGTATGTTTGACCTATTAAAATAATTATTTTCCAATATAACTTTGCCTTCAACTAGAATTATATAAAATAAAAATATAATTGTTAGATTCATTATAATTTTAGAATTCTAGTTTGCTAAAGAGTAGGGGGGAAAAAGAGCCAACATGTCTTCTGTGCGTACAGCAGAGAAATTGAAAGAAAAACTGGACTGAGTCATAACCTCTATAATTCAGAATTAAACTTCAACAGGGTATAAAACAGGTGGTTTGTTAGAAATAACAACTTTTATATATTTCAAAATGGAGACTAACCGACTTGGCAGCTCTTTGATTTTTACTCCCTCAAATGACGGGCTTTTCTGCACGTCAAGCACAACGTGTCTTTGATGCGTCGCGACAATCGGGAAAGTGTTGACTAATCCTTTTTAAAAAAAGAGAAGTTTTTTTCTGAGTCAAATGAGGCAAAGCACCGTATGCATTGTTCGTTTAAAAAGTATACATCAACAAATACTTAAGCAGCTTAAGCTGAGGATAAGCTGCATGAATCGAGAACTTAAATTAGACTAGGCGTAATTGGATCGATTGGAATACGATAAGCTTGTGCAGTTGTCCGTGACATCCTCTTTATTATTAGCTCAGAATTTATTAACGGGACAATGCTCATTTTTCGATTATAGCTCTTGATGTTATTATTGCATTGCATTCAGATGTGTGGGGCGGTATTTGGTCTTTTCTAATTATGAATATATAAATAGGATCGTAATGTATTTAGAGCCACGCAATGTAAATCATCTATTTTCAACGTACATTTCTTTTTGATTAACTAATTAGTGATGACGTAATACTTGAAGTAAAATGAAAGTAAATATTATTTAGATTTGAGTTGAGGAATTGAATTGTAAAAAGAAAGAAAAAAATAAATCAGATATATAATTATATTTTTGAAGAAGCTTATTTGAATTACGATGATTTTATAAACTGGAACATATACAATTAATAATATGGAGAGATTCAGACTTCAATTGTGTTTGTACGTACATAAATAGTGCCTGTTCGTATCAATTGCAATGCCAATTAAATACAAATTTATAAATAAATTTGTGATTTTCAATAACTAACAATAAATTTAGAAGACATTAAAAACATAATGTTTTAAAAATATTTTATTGATATTGACTTGTGTTTGTACATGCGCTAAGCAGTGTATTATCGTATTAATTGCAATACAAATACTATACAAATTTAAAAATAAATTATAAATTTTGTAGAACTTGCATTAATTTTAGAACACATTAAGCTGTTCATATTCGTAACATCTGCAATATAGATAATAGAAATATACAAAAAAAAATACAAATCTAGCATACAAATACCATAATACTAATACAAATTTAGAAGACAAATTCAAAAACGAGAAGAAAAAAAAAATCAATTAGAAGACAAATTTAAAAATATAAATAAAAATTTAGAACACAAATACAAAAATACAAATTTAGATATAAATTATAGAATATTAAATTCCAATTAAAAATTTATAACTAAATTTTAACTTTTTAGAACTAAAGTTAAATAAGGAACACATTAAAAACTTGTTAATGTTTGAAGGAAAAATATTAACTCGGAGTGTATTCAGCATATGCTTCAATATATTTTAAGAGTCGTTAATTACCTATGCTAAATTCTAAGAATAACTTTTTAAAAATTTATAAAAACAGGGCTTGAGGTATAAATTAATTTTTAAAAGTCAAAACGTTGAAAATTTCATGTATTTGCAATTATACAGGTTTTGGAAAAGCGCTTTACTTATTTACAAAATATACATTTTTCCCTTGTAGGTCTTTGGATGAAAAACCTTTCACAAAATCCACGATGGCTGAGGGAAATATTGATGATGTTATTACAACTTTCGAATGTGGAATTCAAGGAATACAAGGTTAGATTTTGAATGGCTTTTAATGAGTAATAAATTGCTTTAGGTTTTAATTCTTCTTGGTATTCTAATGTTTTAAAAGCATCAAATATAATCAATTTTAGGGGTGGCATTCGCCCTAAAATTCCTAAATTTTAGGAAATTTTTCAATAATTCTTAAAAAAATTAAAAACCCAGACCGAAAATTCCCCATTTTTTCTCCAAAAATCCATGAAAAAATACCGATACACCGATTTAATTAAATTCGTATGTTTGGAAAAATAGTGTTATTGTTTAATATATAACTGCTATTTTGCTAATATGTTTTTTGGAGTGCAATTTTTTTGAAAATTGGCATTTTTTTTTGCCTGTGGTTAACTTTATAAATATGTCTGAGTTAGGAGCTTATATCAGAGTCAACAGAAATATACCTAAAGGTTTTCGAATTATCCCTAAAATTTTAAGAAGTATCTCAAAATTTTTGGGAATTACCCCTAAAATATTCCTGAAATTTTTGGAATTATCCCTAAATTTTAAAGAAATTTTTGGAATTATCCCTAAATTTTCCAGAAATGTTTGGAATTATCCCTAAAATATTCCAGAAAATTTTGGAATTATCCCTAAATTTTCCAGAAATTTTTGGAATTATCCTTAAAATACCTACCTAACTCACTGTGCCTCCAGTAATTTGAGCAGCTAAGGTTTTTTTTCTTCCTTTTGCTGTTTTATCTTATATTAATTTAACTGTTTTGGTAAAATTTTCTGCTACTTTTGTTTTTAGGACTTTTTCACAAACCTGAATCTAGTCAAGAACAAAATCTTCCAATCAACTCATCGGATTACCACCAAATCTTTGCTACCGAAATTTCCCACAAAATAATGAACGTGAGATCATTTAAATTGAATTTTTTTTATTTGAATTGACTTCTTTCAGATTCATTCACTTAACTAAAATATATTTTAATCAGTTTAAGTTAAATCTCATTGTAAAATGGTTCGTTTTGAAATGTAACTATTAAATTTTTCGTTCACTTTCAGAACCAAGAAAGACTCCTGCTTATGGGACTCACACGAGCAAAGGAGATTTCCAAATATCTCAGATATAATCCTCTTTTTATGGGTCTTTCTAATAGCACTGATTTTGGAAATATGTAAGTATATGCATCCAAAACATATAATTCTTTCGTTATTTAAATCGGTTCATGCTGAAAGGGGATCCGCCACAGAAAAAAAAAATCCTATTCAAAATAGTACCAAATTAAGTTTGTTGGGACCATTTGTCATCATTTTACGCTAAAATGTGATTAATCTGATACATAAATGTCATAGAAAACAACAATGACAGAAATGAGCAAGAAAAAAATATGTGCGAACCCTTTATCGTATCAAAAGTAATATGCATTTTTGATTTTGGAGCTCGAGGAAGGTCTAACAGGTGTCGAAGAAGGTTTTACAGATACTGTCTGTCTATATGAAGAAAAGTTCCCGCCAGATAGTCTGGTTGGTGTCGGTTGCTATAGCAAAAAGACTCTGTACCGTCCTACAGCTCCGTTTGTGTATTTTGACAACGAATGGTCTGGCAAGTTCTTATCATTAACAAATAATCTTTATTCGTGGACTGTAGGGGGCTTTCCAAAGCTCTATGTTAATATCCACACCTCTCTTATTACATAACCGCTCAAGTGGCGTGATCCAATTAGAATGAATACATAATGATAGGGGAAAGGGTCTAGAGCAGCGTTCGCCACTAACTTATAGAGGCGGTCCGTATTACTTATGTTGGAGCTTTTCGCGGGCCGGATACACCAATATATGTATTTTTATTAGCAATTTAACAATATGTAGCATTTCTGAAAACTGAAAAAGAAAATAGAAAGAAAAAAAAAATATTTTTTTTTTATCTTAACCAAACTAAAATTGATATTTGATTCTTTTTTTTTTTTCAAATAATTAAAAAAATAATAATTTTCATTATTAGTAAATTAAAGTCTAAAAGAGAAGTGAATCTTTTGATCCAACTGTGACTGTGGGGCTTGACCCTAACTTTTAATAAAACTATTTAAACTGCACTTCCAAATTACTTTGTTGTAATCGTTATCAATATTGTGACACACGGTTGTGGTCTAAATCGTTCAGTTTTTTTTTTTTTTTTTTGATAGAGTCGATGCCTGTCGCAGTATTTGTTGCAGCCAATCTCAATAAATTGCCCAAATGATATTCAGTTAAGTTATTCCTGTGTTTATTCTTTATGAAAAACCATCTTGCTGAAAGCTTCTTTATATAGTTTCTTTGGGCACGTACTGGAGAACTCTATTCTACACAGTTAACACATATTATAATATTTTGGACAAATTACAATTATGTAATAAAAAAGAGTCGATACCGTGAAATTTGATTTTTTTTTCTCCATCTTCTGAGCTGTTGGCGGGCCGAAGAAAAATCCGTCGCGGGCCGCGTAGTGGCTAACGTTGGGTTTGAGGGATGGAGCTGCGCAATAGGATTGCGCAGTACAATTAATTACAGGCGTTAACAGACTCTTATATTTAGAATCGGAGTGATTTATGAAGAAAATTGATCTATTAAGGGGACATGGGACACTGAAATCACCAAAAATGACGTTTTTTGTTTTCCTTCTATAAAAATTGCTTATGCCACTAGCTTTAATTTCGCGTTTGAATTTTTGAAATCCGATGATTTTAAGTGGTAAAATATTTATTTTAACTAACTATTTTAACGCATCGCACACTTGTTGGCAAAGACTAAAAAGGCGTTTTTCTCAGCTTCGCTTTTTCCCATTTTACTTATGTTCGAAAAGCTCCTTGCGATTCATTTTTTGATAAATCCACCTAATTTTTTTGTATTAATAATTTTTAATGTACTATAAAGAAATTTACACATGCTTTTTTATATCACATAATTTTTTATATTTTTTTTCATGTTGGGAATTTGAAGTATATGCATTTTTTAATGAGAAATCACTGGCGCCAAGTTTGAAATTTTATTTCTGTTCAACTATTGTACCTAAAGATAAAAGCATGTTTGAAAATGTTTATAATATATTTATAAACAACTTCAAATTTTTCTTTCATGTTCGTCAAAATATTGTGTCGCGACGAGCATTTTGAAAAAAATTAAAATTTCGTGTTATTTTAATGCATTTTTCTCAATAATTTACAATCTATTTTATATTATCTGCTCAAATTGTGTTGTTTTGTTTAAAGTCACATCTTCTATGTTTATGCCAAATTTTATTTAATTCTTGGCAAAACTAAAGAATTTTGGCAAAAGTGTCCTATGTCCCCTTAAAGTCGTTGTCTTTTTCATGACAGTTGTCAATGTGGTACCCAGAAGGTAAAGTGTCACTGAAAGCAAAATTAGATAACTTGAATCATATGTTTTGCAGAGTTTGTGGAATTCTTTGGTGACATTCCAAATATGGCCAACTGTTATAGGAGAACATGGGGACTATGATGATTGAAATGTACCTTCTAAGATTCTTTTCATCTTCATCTCATTTTTTTAAGTTACTTTGTAAAATTTTTATGAATAAAGTAATAAGTACTTACTAAAATGAAAATAAAAATTAAATTTTTTTTTTATGTTGTATGCTAAAAGATAATCGGTCCATTGGTTTAAATATATTTTTTGCTCAAAGAAAAAGTGCAACTTTTCGTTATTGTCAAATATTTGCAAATGAACTTAGTTTTACAAACAAAATAGTTTTTCTTCATGTTCAAACTTATGGCACATTTTTTTTTTTTTCCTTCTTTTTTTTTTCTTTATTAAAACTACCAATTGGTGATCGATTCTCATTCAGCATGAGCATATTCAATTCGAATTTTCCCCCCCATTTGTTTAATTTTCTATCTTCTGCGGATTATTTTAAATTCCATGTCATATAAATTTCGGCTTTACAGTTTGACAGAACTCTACAAATTGGTGAACACTGCCGGTGGAGAAAATTTGCACACTCTTCCCTCAACATCCGAGGAATTTATTCGCCTTATTCCTGCTATGATATTCGTCACAACAGACTTCAGCACAAGTATGGCAAAGAATTTTTTTTTAAATAGTTCAATAAGTATCTATTATAAGAAAATGATTACTTTCGAAAAACCATCTTTATATTTGGTGTCAGTTCAACGCATAGACTGCGCGTTCCCACTTCAATCATACAACGAGAATGAAACCAAAATGAATCACAAAATTCGTCTATCAGTCACGTGGTTTTTAATTTGGCTACGTCGTAAAATTAATCCTTTATCTAATAATCTTATTATCCTTTATCGCCTGAGTGAGGAGAAACCCACCAAATCTGACAAAAAGTCCCTACTCATGTGATTCATTTTGGTTTCATTCTCGTTGTATAATTGAAGTGGGAACGCGCAGTAAAATTGATAATAATAAGTCTATGGTTCAACGTATTCGAGAACAGGAAATTATTGAAAATAACGGGGCTTATACACGAGGCGAGTAAAACGGATGAATAGGATATTGACAGTAAAATTCGCCATAAGAATCCATGGCGAATTTTACTGTCAAGGTCTTACTCACCGTTTTACTCGCCTCGTATATAAGCCCCTTAAGGAAACATCAAGGAATTCGAAAAATTCTGGGAAAATCAGAAATTGGTCAGGAATTTTTTTCTTGATTCGTAAGTATAAAATAAATTAATTAATAATGGAAAATCCCATTTTCCATCACGAACAATATTTAAAAATAAATTATTAACAAATAAATTTTTTTGAGTGACAAATTTCCTTAAATTTGGCTCTTAATCTTTTTTACGTTTGCAAAAGTACGTATTATTGTAAAATTCATTTTTTTTTTCTCTTTAAGGAACCTTTTAAATCCACAAACTTTTAAATGGAGTAGTTGGAAATGAGTATTGCTGTTGTATATTTAGTATGTTCGACATTCTGTCGAAAAACACTCGTTTTATGCCGTCATAACTTAACATTGGGCACAAATATCCTTGCGGTAGAGTATCGAGCTCGTAACCGGAGGGTTGTGGGTTCGGGCCTCCGTCCGCCAAATATCGGTGTGTACCTAATGGGGGCTGGTGCACATTAAATCTGTCGTGGCCTCAATGTCCTCTCGTTGGTGTGGAGAGAGGGGTTTACACTAGAAGATTTCGATCTCGTATTCTTCTAGATGCTCAAAATTACGAGACGTATTTGGCTGTGGTAAGCACTTTATAAGTGGCAGAAATAGACAGTCGGTAATTTCAAAAAACATAACTTAACATTCAAGGTTTTTTTTTTTTTACAACAACGTGCAATTTGAATTAAAAAATCTTGGCGAAAGGAGATCTTCTTCGTGGCGTTTGCGGAAAAGTCACTTTCTCGCACGCCTCCTGCTCAAATATTATATAGTCTTGGTATTGAAATGACATATTTTCAGAAGAAAGTGATTGACTGGAGCTGTCAACATTAATAAAATACGTATTAAAAATACTTTTTGCACGTGATTGTAAAAAATATTGTAATCAACACGTGGGAAAATACTTTTTCGGTAAATTATGTGAATCGTGCTATCACACTCGTCAAATAAGTGTTTTACCTCATTTAAAAAAGTTTTAATCTTCCCACTAGTTGCACAAATAACTATTTTAACACATTCATCCTTAAAATCTTCTTTAAAGTCATTGAAAGAGTTCAAACTTATAGTTACATAAAATTACCAAAAAAGACGTATTTTCTACGGCAAAATCAGACAATGTAATGATATTATACTTTTTTTATTAACTTTAATTTAGATCCTTTTTAAGTACTTCATTTACTTTTATTTTCTGTGTTTGGGTGGTCAAAATCTTTTTGAAGATGAATTAATTCACTTTCCATAATTCCATACTAAAGTGAAACTTGGCAGATAGACTCGCTGTCAACGACAATGCACTCAATCAATCTTTACTTAAAGAACCCTAATGCTTCATTTTCACTCCACATTATCTGCCAAAGAATTGCTTTGAAACATGTTAAGGCTCGTTTATAAAATTTAAATGACGTTGTTGTTGTTGTTGTTATTATTTTAAAAGTTTTTATTAGCAAATTTATAAACTTCTTTTCAAAGTGCAATAAAAAAATAATAATAATAATAATAATAATAATTAGAAGAAAAAAAAATTTAAAAAAAAAATTATATTTTCCCTTCAATTATTATTAATGAGCTTTCATTAATGTTGTTATACCTAGTAAAGAATTTATGTTTTAAAGCTGATGATGATACTGATAGTACCCCCCCCCCCCTTTTCAAAGAGATAGAACTTTACAGTTTGAGATATATTTCACGTAGAAGACTGAACATCTTATAGTGGGTCTATACTTTCCGAACTTCAAGGTATACGTATAGGCTTCAAATCGCAAAACTCGCAAAAATCGGGAAGATTTGTAAGGCCGTAAAAAACAAAAGCAAAATAAAAACAACACAAAAGAAGGAAACCCTATGATGGAGGAGAATACTAAAAGGAAATATATAATAATTAGTACAATAATAACAATTTTTTATATAAAAAATACTTTTTTTAAAAGTTTTTCTCAGATTGTAGTTTTTTCTATTTTGCATTTCATTCAAACAGTAATAACTCCAGTTTAAATAATATTTTTTGAAATTTGTTTTTGGCTATATAATCTGCATACATTGTTGAAAAGAAGTGATAAATACTAAGTGATTTGTAAATAAATATTTTTTTAATTGAATTTTAAAGATAAGATTCTGTATAAAAAAAAACTTGTATTTTTCTAATAGATTCAGTTAAAGCAAGATATCACAAAATATACACACTGTAAAATTCTGTTAATAGGGTAAAAACATAGAGCAGGGTATTCCGCATTATTGAACACCAAAATTGTATCTGTGGGCGAATTAGAATTTTTGTCATTACAGTTCGAAATTAGCCTAATTAAACTAAACTTCAACTTAACTTGACATCACTAGTCGGTAGATCATCACAGTGCTCATAGGCAATTTATCCATTTTGGCTGCGTGAAAGCATAATGTTCGCCAAAGCACAACCCGGTAGAGAACAAAAGGCTATAAGGTTTGGCGAGAATTATGTCTTCACTCTTCTAAAATGGATTAATTGCCTATGAGCACTGTGACGATCTAGCGTCTAGTGATGTCAAGTTAAGTTGAAGTTTAGTTGATTAAATGTTAATTAATTATTACAATTGAGGAAATTAAAAAAAAACAAAAAAACATTGGAAATAATTTAACAAATAATGTACTTTTCAAGGTGCAAAGGTCTAATTTTTAAATTGAAAATTAAAAAACAAATGTTGAAACGTACACCTTAGCTGTGTTTTCTGAAAATCACATTCAAATTACTTATAAACAGTTCAATATTTTTACTACATATATTAAAATTAATATTTGTCTTACGTCGTCTGACAGTTGTGTGATTTCGTTCTGTAGACGCAACGCTAAAAGAAGGTCTTCCCTCTCTGATGTCTGCATTCGTTCAAGATTTAGAAAACTCCATATGGGAATCCATTTCTCCGAAAATGGTAAGTAGTAGAAGCAAGTAATAAATCCCTTAGTATAAATTAGTTGATTACCTAATATCTTCAATAAACTAAATATCGACAACAATTTCTAAATCGAAATTTCATCAGGGTAACTTTTCATCGTAATCGAAATCATTAAGGGGGAAGTCCTAGTAAGGATAATTCCCTATATTCGCTTTGTGACAATCTTTTAGCCCAGTGCATTTAGAAACTACTTTCTATAAAACCTTGACATTTGGTGAGTAGGTACGAAAATGATCGCTTAATGAAATGACATCAATTAAAAACCCGAAAATAGCGTCTAATATATTTTATTTTATACTAGCTAAATACCCGTAATTTTAACATGTGCAATATTTTAGCTAGCAGTGAGGCCTCGCATTGCGGAAATCTGTCATTCGTGTATAGAACCCAGTTTCTGGCGCTTCGCTCGCAGGAAGGTTCATCTCTACGCAAAATCGAGCTCGCTTCGTTCTCTGAAAAGTTCATGGACACATAAACATAGGCTTATTTCACTCGTTAAAAGGTTCATTGCTATGCAAGCATAGGCTCTCTTCGCTCGCTGAAAGGTTCATTGCTGCGTAAGCATAAGCTCGCTGCACTCACTAAAATCTAATTGCTACTTAAAGACTTAAGGTTGCAAGCCTCTTCCTTGTCAAGAAAAAAAATTCCCCGTTAATACAATAATACAACACCCCTTTAAGATTATTTTAGCACGTGTTTGTGGAAAGCCAAATTTGAGGATAAAGCTACTTATGTTAAAACTTTCATAGATCTAGGCCTATTCGAAATCGCTTTTTGTGAAAATATTAATTGAAAAACAAATTTAAAATTTTAACATTCTTTTTGTCAGTCCAATTAGAAGGCCAAAACTACTTGTGTTGAAAATTTCAGAAATGTAGCCCAATTACAAATCATTTTGTAAAATATTTGTTAATTAATTAAAAAAAAAAAAAATTATGTTTTTCAAAAATCCAATTGGAAGGCCACAACTATTTATGTTGAAAGTTTCAAAGCTGCAGCCCTATTTGAAATGGTTTTGTAATATATAAATTAATTAATTAAAAAAATTATTTAAAAAAGAACAAAATGAAAATTTAAAATTCTGTTTTTTAAAAATCCAATTAAAAGGCCAAAACTACTTATGTTGAAAATTTCAGATCTGTAGCCCTATTAGATATCGTTTTGTAACATATTAATTAATTAATTAATTAATTAATTAATTAATTAAAAAAATTAATTAAAAAAGAACTAATTAAAATTTTAACATTCTGTTTGTGATGTATAAAATTAGAAGGCAAAAACTACTTATGCTGAAAATTTCAGAGCTCTACTCCAATTTTAAGTATATGTTTCTATAGATCCACAGAGCCACAGACAGACAGTAAGACAGACAGACACCCAGCTTGTTTTATTAAAAAAATTATTTAAAAAAGAACAAAACAAAAATTTAAAATTCTGTTTTTTAAAAATCCAATTAAAAGGCCAAAACTACTTAAGTTGAAAATTTCAGATCTGTAGCCCTATTAGATATCGTTTTGTAACATATTAATTAATTAAAAAAATTAATTAAAAAAGAACTAATTAAAATTTTAACGTACTTTTTGTGATGTATACAATTATAAAGCCAAAACTACGTATGTTGAAAATTTCAGACATATAGCCCTATTAGTAGTTGTTTTGTAAAATAATTATTAATTAATTAAAAAAGAACAAAATGAAAATTTAAAATTCTGTTTTTAAAAAGTCCAATTAAAAGGCCAAAACTACTTATGTTGAAAATTTCAGAGCTGCATCCCTATTATTAATGG
The DNA here is from genome assembly GCA_963978545.1 of Linyphia triangularis. NCBI lineage: Eukaryota > Metazoa > Arthropoda > Arachnida > Araneae > Linyphiidae > Linyphia > Linyphia triangularis. Next base: position 85,975,123 of record OZ021726.1, read on the forward strand.
TTTTGTAAAATGTTTATTAATTAATTAAAAAAAATTAATTAAAAAAGAACAAAATGAAAATTTAAAATTCTGTTTTTTTTAAAAGTCCGATTAAAAGGCCAAAACTACTTATGTTGAAAGTTTCAGAGCTGTAGCCCTATTAGATATCGTTTTGTAAGATATTTATTAATTAATTAAAAAAATTAATTAAAAAAGAACTAATTAAAATTTTAACATTCTGTTTGTGATGTATAAAATTAGAAGGCGAAAACTACTTATACTGAAAATTTCAGAGCTCTACTCCAATTTTAAGTAGGTTTCTATAGATCCACAGAGCCACAGACAGACAGATAGACAGACAGACACACAGCTTGATTTATTATTATAGATTTGAAATCCTTACGACTATGCTTATGCGGTGGCTCCGCCTGGTTGTGTCTTTTGCTATTTTAATTTTTGTTTATAATAGATAGACATTAAATGAAAACTATTTATGCCATTTCATTAAGTGATCTTTTTCGTACCTACTGTACCTGATCTTTTTCGTCCAAAGCCCTCTACTATATGAACTCCTAAGAGACAGCAAGAGTAAAAATCCTACCCACCTGATGATGGCTGTGTGGTTAGAATTCTGGCCCCGCATGCCAAAGGTGCCGCGTTCGAATCCCGTGTCAGCCATGGATGTTCGCTGTAGTTCGGCTTATAAAGTTGAGCTTATAAACCAACCAACCTGAACTAGATGATACAGGTGACAATGTATGTACAACACTATAATTTTCGGAGGAGTTGGACAATAAGGACATGATAGAAGTTTATACTGCTGAAATTGTTGTGGAGAATGTTACTGAAAAATCAGAAATTGTTCAAGGCTGTTGAACACATCAATGAGGCAGGAATTTTATACACAGAGCATGTTCTTTTTTTTAGATTTTGGTAATGGCATTTGTAAAGTTTACGACCACGTAATTATTCAATACGATGGAGAAATATACCCAGACCAAATTGAACAACATGAATTTTTGTGGTTCATGAAAAAGTCTGGTGCATATTCGAAATGGCCCAATATAAATGGTGATCTGTGGTATGAAAATTTAGGCGTGTTTAAAAAATTATATCCAGAAATTATTATTCCAGTTGTGTACAAAGTAGTATCTAAATGCACTGGGCTAGAAGATTGTAACATAGCGAGTATAGGGAATGATCTTTACTATACTAAACTTCAACTTAACTAGACATCACTTAGACGGTAGATCGTGACAGTGCTCATAGGTATTTAATCCATTTTGGCGGAGTGAAGACATAATTCTCGCCAAACCTTACAGCCTTTTGTTCTCTACAGGGTTGTGGTTTGGCGAACATTATGCTTTCACTCCGCCAAAATGGATTAAATACCTATGAGCACTGTCACGATCTACCGTCTAAGTGATGTCTAGTTAAGTTGAAGTTTAGTATAGGACCTTCCTCTTAATATCTCACCTATAACAAGTGGCCGCAGAAACTGAAACACCTGAAAATCAGAGAAATGTCGGAGAATTTATTTTTTTAAATTTCACGAAAGTCGGGAGAATTTTTCTTCTTTCTGAAGGTACGTTTCACCAGGTCATCCGTATTTTGGCGCCATTTAACTGGAGAATTGTGATGGTAATCCTTAGAAGTTTAATGTTACGGAATAGTTTAAACTTTTCATTTACCGCCAAAACTATTTAAAAAATAATTGACATATTATTGCTTTAGCATACCAGATCCGTTTGATCAGGGGGGGGAAAAGTACATATCTGGAAGAGTTGGAAATTTGAGGGAAAAAATATATAGTAGTACTTCCACAATATCATCTCAGCATCTTTGGCGACTCACCGCCAAAAGCAGCATGCAAAACCTCGAACAATCGGGCGACTCACTGCCTCACGCGATTAACTTACGCGCATGCAACTCAATAGGTAGTCCCTTCGCGACTCACTGGGAAGGGGCTATGTGGCGGTCTCGTGTAGTACAAATAACAGATTAAGCTTCTATGCAACGGAGTACTCTTTTGCATAGCGGTAGAGTATCTGTCTACGGATCTAGGAGTCCGATTCTCGTTTGCACAAAAGAAATAGTACTTATATGACTAGTACAGTAGAGTCCTGATTATCCGAGTTAATGTGGACCAAGACCAACTCGGATAACCGAAAAACTCGGTTAAAGCGAAAATTAAAAATAAAATAAATCGTATCGGTTTAAATGTATGTTTTGACAAGTACAAATGTTATACTATAGGTAAACCACATGCAATTAATAATATATAGTAATGCTTAAAGAGTTCTCTTACTTAAGCCTTAAGGCCTTGAGCGACGCGATAGGAGGAGCAGTGTCATACAATGAAAAGGAATGTAAACATTTTGTTTTCTTGAGTGTTTCAGAGATCAAGTACCAATTTTTTTCGGTACTAGTTTTGAGAAAGAAAAATATCAGGGGTAAAAACAAAATTAAAGAAATATTATCTGGCTCGGTTAAAGCGGAAACTCGTATAATCGGGGTTTTACTTATTGAGGTATGGGGCACTCGGTGTGTAAATTATCGCCCCTATGTTTTTTTTTTTTTTTTATATAACATTGTTATTTTGCGTGGTTTGTTAAGATATCGAATTACTTTCTGTTTCAGGTCGAAGATTTTTCGATGCAGAATACGAGCAAGCACTTTTGCGTCGACGCTGATGCTTTGGAAGCGACGCAGTTGCACTGGAAGTGGATGCTTTGCACGGACTCCAAATCTTCTTTCAGAATACCCTTGCCTAATAAAAAGGCATGGAAAATGGTATGAATGCTGTATCGATTGGGTTATATACAGTATTGTATCGATATACAATATTGAATCGATTTGGTTCTTCGAATCAACTTAAAAAGTCGATTATTACTTAATAGCATACTAAAAAAAATAATAGTAATGCAAAAATGTAGTGAAAAGAAATAGTAACTTAAAAATAGTTACTGTCTTTAACCTTTAAAATACTTGAACGACTCCTAAAACCTATTTCATTAGCACGGCTATTTCTCGAGTGTGAAATGTAAAATTCAACATTCCAAAATATTTAAAATTTCAATTTTATTAGAGTCATCAATGAAAACTTCATTAGGTATTCAACATTGTTTTATTAATTAAAATTTACTAAACTAAAGTTTACAAAATTTCTTTGTGATTTATATAGTTTTAGATAATATTAACTGGCAAGCGTGTTTTTTTCCTTTCAGAAAATATATATTTTTTTACAAAAGAAATTAAAGAAATGTGCCATTTTGAAAAGCTTATATTATTCAAAAGATCACAAACTGGTCAATAAAAAAAATTCCATAGTAAAAACACTAATTGCAAAAAGTCTGTGTGGTGATTTAGACACTTTCAGATGCCAGAGGTACAATAAAACTATTCTGTGTTAAGACAATGTTCGAAACTGAAGAATATGAAGGAACTGACTTCAGGGAGGTCTTTTAAGAAAAGGGTTTACTCAAAATTGACGCCGAATTTGAGTAAACCCTTAATATTATGACCATTCAAACATCTATCTAATGCATCGAAATTTTCGAAAGTATTGCTGGCACGATGCCGACCGATAGGGAGATTCGATTCCAGGACGTTAAACGAATGCTCAGCACTTGTAGATAAGAGTTCGGGATTTCATTTGGCTGTTTTCAGATTATCTGGCGCCGTCAACAACACGAGGGCTATAATGCGCCGAAACATTTGTCATTAGACAAGCCAACATACATTTACAAACACCCATGCCTTACACGGGACTCGAACCCGCAACCTAGCGGTCTAGAAGCCAGCACGCTAACCACTATACCGTTTGGTCGGCTGTTCGGGATTCGAGAAAATGCTACTGCCCTATGTTTCTATTATCTGAATTTCACAAAACTACTTTAATTTTTTTTTCACTTTAATTTACCCATATGTTTACATAGGGTAATGAAAGTATAGCATTCGGTCAAAAATAAAAGTTCTATTGTTTTACATTTCACTTCGTTTTGGAACACCCTGATTTCATAAAAGTGATCTATGAAAAATTTTCGAATTGTGTGTGGGTGGCCAGCATAACTCCCTAACAAATTAACCCACGATGTTCAAATTGTGAGTGAGGGTTAGTGGTAGCCATGGGAGCCATTAAGTTTTTTTATCGATATCGCATAAGCGCAAAAAGTTGAAATCATGAAAAATTCCTGTTTTCCAGCAATTGCTAAAAAACGGCTCTAACGATTTTGATTAAAATTTCTGTGATATTGCCTCATAAGGTGTTCTAATCTTCCCCATCCTCCAAATTCCTTTAGAAATGCAATAAAAGCGTAAAAAGCTGAAAAACGAGTGTCTTTAACACAGAGTTCTCTGCCCTTGAGCATCGCCCATGAATTTTTTTTCCCTTCTGTTTCACGCATAAGAAAGGACAATGTAATGTCTATCGAATAACATCGTCAATTTCGCCATAATGGCGGGGTTGTTGTTGATTTTTCCCGCCCATGTAAAAATTATTGCCAAAAATATCGCCAAGTTGGCAATTTTTATTTAAATGAGTGAAAATATGAAAACTGTAAATAACGCCATATCGAATTTTAATGCAATGACCAATCCTATAGTGTAATTAAAAGTTTGAGATATTCCACACCCTTAGTTAATATCTGAATTTCACAAAACTCAAAAAAAAAAAAAAAAAAAAAAAAAATCATTCATATTTTCAGGGAAATATGACTTCAGCTTTCAACTTGAAAGTGGACAACGTGAAAACCTTCAGCACCCAGGACTTCACACGAATCCTGTTGCAACTGTCTTCGAACTTCGGATTCGCCATCAAGGTGGTTTCTCAGTTCCTGCAGCCTGTGGCTGCGTGCGAGTCAACTTGCGGGAGTAAAGACCTTATGCTCAAGAAAATGTGCTTCCTGGGTCGTCTTCAGAATGCCAAGAGTGGAATTCGAACTTCGATGATGAATAAAAATGAGGAAGCAGTGCCAGACGACGATGTCTTGCAGGTGATAATTTATTTTTGTTAGCATTCTTGCCTCATTTGTATTACATGCAACTTTAAAGTTTATGGTATTTTGTTTGGTATAGTTTTCTATACATTGAGACAGGCTTACTTGAATACGCTAACGAGGATGTGTGAACCGGTTTAACTACGCCCTGATTGGCTGATTGGAACGACGTGTGGCCGAATCGTTAAAACTCTAACAGTATCCGTGGTTAGAAAAGTAAAATATTAACTAAAATTTAAACTTAAAAGAACTTATTTTGTTTTTGTTATCAACTTATATTTAAGTTGGTTGGTTGGTTGTATTCAGATTATCTGGCGCCGTCAGCAAAACACGAGGGCCATAATGCGCCGAAACATTCGTCATTAGACAAGCCAACGCACATTTACAAACACCCATGCCAATATGGGACTCGGAACTCGCAACCTCGCGGTCTAGAAGCTAGCACGCTAACCACTATACCGTTTGGTCGGCCAACTTATATTTAAGTTTAATACAAAAACTATCCGCGCAAGTTATCAATATTACTATAAAAGGTGTGATTTGTTCGGAACTATATCTTGACGCGGAAGGATACATCGTGCTGCGTATTCAATGGGTTCAAGTAGGCCTGATTTCTAGTGTAGTAGTTTAAGAGTATAATAAGGTTAAGGGCATTTAAGAAAAGATGGTTATAGATTGAGAGGCGACTGCAATTTTTGGACCCCATCGAACATCATTCTGAATTTTTTATAGCAATTGGAGAAAAGTGAGTAGATTACGAATCCACTGGTCTGCCGTGGCAAAAATGGCCGAAACTGGTCAAAAATCGACTTTTAGTAGTTTAAACTAAATCCAATTGCCAAATGCGCCATAACTTGCCAAATAATGAGCATTTTTTTTTATTTGGTAACCCTCACTCTTTAATTTTCAATTAAGAAGTTTGCAGACGATTCGGATGTGTGGCTATGGCATCTTTCACAAATGAGCCAAATTGGCAATAAACATTACGTCACTTATGACGTAACTGATGTCGCCAATTTGGCTTACTTTTAAAAGATAAAAGCTTTCCGAGCCAGAGATCAGAAATCGTTTGCGCTTTTTCTCGTTGAAAATCAAAATGCCGTGGGTTGCCAGACGAAAAAGTGTGTTCTCTTTTTGGCAAGTTATGACATATTTGGCAATCGGATTTTAGTTCAACTCATTCCAAGTCGATTTCTGATCAGTTTCGGCCATTTTTGCCACGGCAGACCATTGGATTCGTAATCTACTCACTTTTCTCCAATTTCTATAAAAAATTCAGAATGATGTTCGATGAGGTCCAAAAATTGCAGTTGCCTCTCGGACTATTATTAAATATTTCAAAAAAAGTAGACGTTCAATTTAATAAAGTGCATTTGTAGAGTTAATTTTTTTTTTTTTCTAATATTAATGCCCAATCATTATTTTAATCATTCGTCTTCAGTAAAAAATAAGTTTGGTTGTGGATAGTTAGGACTTTATTTAGGTAGTGGATCGCGGACAAATAAAAATTTAGTTGGGCTCACAAAAATAATTTTTTGAATGAAACGTGGTGGGTAGGTAACGTAATTTATCTTTTCAAATACGTAATCTTGCACTGTTTTCAGTATATACAACCGAACCAAATTCTATTATTAACAAAGTCATGTGCTTAAATTATTCAGGTAATGGAAGAAATGAAAACGTCCCCTGAACCATTCGCTAAATCGTTATGATTGCAGTTGGAAATGACTATATTATAAATAAGATAAAAACAGTTTTCATTTATTAGCGAAATAGTTTTCATGTATTGTCCCCAAAACTCTCTCAGAAGGCAGGCAGGCTTGGTCAAATATTTCAATAAACTTTCCAGCTTAAACCAAGAAAATAAAACTGCCTATTACTTAAATAACTGGACAAGCAATCAAAGACTTAAGAAACACAGTCCTTTCAGCCAAGTTAAATCACAGAAGTTAATGGCAGATAATGTAGAGCCCCACTGTCTTAATACTAATTTGAACACTTACGATGGACTCTCCAATGTTGATTTTATTGATTGCCTTCCCACCACACTTAATAAGAATGAATGTTGTCCGGAATTTCTTAGGCAATTGGCATTGGAAATTATTAATCAAATTCCTTCAATTGACATCAAAATCTATACACATGGCAGCAAAATAGATATACAGGCAGGCAGTGGAATTTATATAGAAACGCCCGTAGAGAAACATTCTATTAAACAACGTAATCCAGATTTCTGCTCTGTCTTTCGAAGCGAATTAATAGAAATTGACCTGGGTTTAGAGAATATCTTTGGCGAGGTCAACTACGGAGACTTATGGATTCTATCCGATAGCCGAAGTTCCATTCAACACCTTAAAAACTGGGCCCTCGTGGGAGACAAAACCAGTCTATCCATAATACGCAAAGTCAAGAGCATATCCCGACTGCACAAAGTGCACTTTCAGTGGATCCCGTCACATGTAGACATCCACGGAAATGAATTGGCTGACACTCTTGCTAAGGAGGGACTAGAACACCCTGTCCTCTCTACTCAAGAACTCACATATCAAGAGTTATACTCAAAGAAAATAGCTCAAAATAAAGCGAAATGGCATATACCTCCATCTCACGAATGGTATAAAGCCAAAAAGCCAGGACACTCCCTATCTCTTCCTTGTGATAGGCACACCAATACCCGTCTGTCCCGACTTGCTAGTGGTCACCTTAAAGGCCTCACATATTCCGGGGGAAGCAAAAATTTTCCTCTTTGCCCTAAATGCCAAAAAGAACAGGCATCACCTCAGCACATTTTGGACTGCCTTGGACTGGACTGGGAGGACATTTATAACTGTCCACAACTAGTGTCAGACTTCATTAATGTCAATGGCTTCACTGATATTGTCTGACTTCGTCAGACAAAAGGGAGATTAGAAACAACAACAACAACATTGTCCCCAAAACAAATTGTTGTCAATGATATATAAGAATTTGAAGCCAGTGTTCTAAACCTTATTAGAACAACTGGTTGGTCAGCGGAGAGGTCGATAAAGATAAAGTAACTTTAAGGACCTAGTAAAGGGAACTAGCAAGGGGAAAATAAAGTAGGCAAAATTACCTCAACAAGATCTTTCATTTGAGGTATCGCTTGTGTTTGTAGTATTCATAGTTATTAGTTAGAAATATTCATTATGAGACTAAAATTACGGATATTGTATCGCAGAAGCTAAAAAGATAAAAAACGAAATTTTCATCGATTTCTTCTAAATCAACTTCCTTTTTTTTTCCAGCAACTTCAATCGCTGGTAAATATAGATGAAAAAGTAACCAGCGGATACAATACTTTCATGGATGTCGTCCGTACATCTGCCGTGAACAATTACACTGATTGGAAAGACATTGCTCAGCTGTAAGTTTTTCGAAAGTGGTAATAATTCTATATTCTTTCATTTAAAATACGCTTTCGAATTTTTATTCTAATTTTCATTATACAGATTAGCTTAAAATAATAACCACGTACTATTTTGGTATGAGCTAATATAAATCGTAAACATTCTCTTCACAGTGTAAAAATTAATGATATGGCATCTGTTATCTGTTATATCACAATGTAGTTCATCATTAAGCCAAATTGTAAGGTACCGCATAATCTTATGTTGCCGCTTTTTGCTGCGAATTTAGGAACTTTTATGTCTCAAGTAATTTCTATTTCGACTCCTGAGAAATGCCTACTATTTTTAGCTAAAGATCAGCGTCTGAAGCATTGAGAGGCTTTATTGTGAAAATGTATTACACTATTAAAAATTTGGATCCACTTTGTTCCAAAAATTGTTTCCCATTTAGCTGCAACCAACATTTGGTGCTTAGTTTCTCGATTTAATGGTGCTACCTTGAACCGTAAGTACCACCATTACAACGTGAAACTAAGCACCAAATGTTGCTTGCAGCTAACAGGCTTCCCACGGTCATTGAAAGTCATTAAAAATGCTTAATATTTTTTAATTTTGTTTTCAAGGCCTTGAAAGTGCTTGAAAATGCTTAGAGGTGCTTAAAAGTCATTGAAAATGCTTAGAGGTCTTTAAAAGTCCTTAATTTTTACAGATGTTGTCCAACTACAAAATTTATAAAAATACAACTCGGACTTGCTATCCCCGCGTGACCGCCACTTATCTGCACCGTATCGGAATTTTCCCGACACATTTTGTATTACGCCATCCACCAACTTGTAACTTTTTTTGGTAGAATATACTTCATTAAAAATCTAAATATAGACACGATGCCTGAAAACGAATTTTCATAGGTCCTTAAAAACATTAATTAGGTCCTTAAAAAGTCATTGATGTTTCATTCTGTGATTTGAGTGGGAACCCTGAGCTAAATGGGAAACAATTTTGGGTGCAAGGTGGAACAAAATGTTTAACAGTGCAATAATACAGTTATTTTAAACGCATTGACTTATCTGAATCGAACAGTCCCACTATATATCCAAAACCAACGATCTTCGTCTATCATTGATTTGGCGAGGTTTATCCCAAATTGGATCAACCTAGATGAGCCTTGTGCATGTAGTTGGTCGTCATTTTTGTGTTTGTATTTCAGGTTAGTATCCGGACTTCGATTCCTGGACTCCTTCGAGGGCAATGGCCACTCATTTCGACCAGCCCTGCACGTTACCAACTCGCTCATCAGTCTCCTGAAGAACAGAGTCTCTGATGCTGCCCAATCCGCAACCTGTAGGTTATTTCAACCTTAATCGGGGTTACCACGGTCATTGAAAGTCATTAAAAGTGCTTAATATTTGTGAACCTGTTTTCAAGGCCTTGAAAGTACTTGAAAATGCTTGAAGGTGCTTAAAAGTCCTTGAAAATGCTTAGAGGTCCTTAAAAGTCCTTAATTTTTTTTGTATGTTGTCCAACTGAAAAATTTACAAAAATGCAATTCAGACTTGCTATCCCCGCGTGTCTGCCACTTATCCGCACTGAAACAGAATTTTCTGACGTATTTGTATCACGCATGCGCCAACTTGTAACTGTTTAGGTAGAATATGCTTTATAAAAAATTTATATATAGTCATGATGCCTGAAAGCAAATTTTTAAAGGTCCTTAAAAACATTAATTAGGTCCTTAAAAGACATTGATTTTCATTCTGTGATTTGAGTGGGAACCCTGTTAATATTCCTTAACCCTTTATTTACTGATGGAGTTTATTTTATTACCGTCCCCTTTATTTACTGTCAGTTTTGCTCATGGTACTGTTGTAATTCAAACGCTTTGAGTCCCGTTAGGGGACAATTGTTGGATGGTGGTATATGTAAGAGTTAAGAGGGCGTTTTTAAAATCATCATGGAATCTGAATGAGTTCCAATTAATTAAAACCATACGAATAAATTAAAATTGAGACTTTCTAATACTTTCCAAAACGTTTTTTCCGTTATGTAATTGCAAATTTTGAAACCCGCTTCATCTTTCCAGCTCCTACGGTTGAAATCCAGAATGTGTTTCCCGACTCCCCACTCACTCAAGAAGTGGTCAAAAGCCTCTTGCCGCTGTTACCTGAGGTGACATCTACTTTCTTCTGGACAGGCTTGGCACCAGGAAAGGTAGAGAGAAATTTGTATACACTTTTTAACAGGGAGATTTGTTAGGAGTGTTTCCCGTAAGCATCGCTGACGTTTAACCAATTTAAATCCGAATCTAATTGGATGAGTGGTTTTGCCAAATTTAGATAAAAATGGTTGTGATATGAACTAAATACAAAACGGGATGTATTAGTAATCAACTATTTAAGTAATCTTTAATTGTTGTTTGATGATATGTAACATTGCTGTAATGTAATTTTAGTCTATGTTTTTCCAATATATACAATCATCTAAAAAATCCATCATCAATTGGCCATATTGAGCACTTTAAATAACAAAATGTCAGCTGGCAGAAGAACATGAAAAGATAAATCAGTCAATTAGGAAAATTTCTCACAATGACAATGAAGTGCCGACGTTAACTTGGTATGCTGCATTAAAATAAAACGTGTAAAAAGTAGCTTTAGAACCTTCACTCCACAGTACAAATCAGGAAATGACTCCATTCCGGAAAAAAATCAGGGAAATGTCAGGGAAATTTTTAAAATGTCATGAAAATCAGGGAAATTTTGTATTGTTTAAGCCACGTCTATCCATATTTTGGCGCTATTTACATGGAGATTTGTAGCGGTAAGCCATTAAAAGTTTAATGTTACGGAATAATTTTAACTTTTCATTACTAGCAAAGCTATTTTTAAAAAATTGCATGTTATCTCTTCAGCATACATGTTTTGTTTGATCAGGGTGTCTAGACATCTGGAAAACCTAAGAAAATTGGGGAAATTTGAAAAAAGTTTGCCCTAAAATCAGGGAATTTTTTAGAAATATGTCATGGAAATCAGGGAATTATCAGGGAACTTTTTTTCCTGAATTTTGTGGCCACCCTGTTCCCGACCTTCAGAAATAAATGTTAAGTGTTCAAACCTCTTAAAAGTGCGTTGAATCTGAAACACTATATTATACCCACTTTTTTCCCAATTGTAAAAACATGATTGTCTTAGTTAAAATGTCAAAATGCGTTTGTCCTAATTGTGTTAACATATTTACTTTTCCACCAGATTGTGAATTTAGTAATGGAAAATAAGAAGAACATATCTGTCATCATGTCCATTCTGTGCAATTCGTCGCTGACCGAATACCTCTACAATCCTGCACTGACCTCAGCCGAGTTTGATGTTCTTGGGGAAGCTTTATGCCGTCACGAGTATTACGATGTGTTCGAAGAAATATTCCAAGACCCTGATATCCAGGAGATTGTCTTTGAAGTAAGTTCGACAAGGATCTTGGAAACTCCTTCATCTCCTATCCCTAATTCAAAAAGCTTGACGCTTCAAAAGGGCAATCTGAATTCCGGCTTAATACAAGGAGTCTAGATAAAGATCGTGATCAACATGAAATGTTGTTGCGGTGCACGAATTATAGAGATAACAAATGTTTATTGCAATGTGATGTGAAGTGGGTTTTGGGTTGGTCGTGATGGATACATCATTCTAAAGTAATCAACGCTTTTATAGTTTTTCTAGACATATTTTATTTCGTTAAGGTGGTCCAGGACACAAAATTCTAAAATATTTATTTTTATATTTATTTTTGCAGTACTGTAATAAAAGCTTTGAAACTCCAAAAATTATTTAAAATTCTCAAATTAAAAAAAAAATTTTTTTTTTAGTTAAATAACTTTATATTTTCTAAATTTGATATATTCAAAAAAACTTTTTCATTTTTGCATTAAATTACTTCCTATAGTTCATATCATAAATTGTCTTCGTGATTTTTCAATAAAATATTTAGATAAAATCAAAAAAGAAAAGAAAGAAAAAAAAATAAAAAATTATGTAAAAACTACATCAAACAAACTCATAGTTCGCCAAGTTCTAAAAACTTTTTAAAAGAAAATTAAATCGAAATATACAATTCCTGAAGAAAAATTAAAAAATATTTATGAAAAATAATTGTGGAAAATTTCATATATTTATAACTAGTAGTTTGTTTTATCCATTTTAACTCAAAAAAGGGACAAAAAGTCATCACAGAGAAAAAAGCAGTTTTAAGGTTTCGAGATGGCACGTCCGAGATACAGTTGTCGTGTTAAATATTTCAAGTTCTACTAATGCTAGAAATAACATTTTATGTCATTTTATTCAGAAATATGATTATTATATTTTACAATAATAATTAAAAAAATTGAGAATTTTAAAAATTTTGATTCCGAAACCACCATAAAATGCGAAATTCAAAGTTATCGGATGTATCAGTTAAATGTAATTTGCTCAAGTAGAGATATTAACCATCAAATGGAAATCCTGTATACCATAAAATATGCGCAAGTTGAAGAGAGATTTCAATAAAGCATAACAAAATGTAGCCGTAGTAAATAAAATGGCATACTCAATGTAAGCAATGCTTACTAAGCATTCTTCATACGCAAAATGCGCACATTAATTCCTAATGCTATATTCATTAAAACTATCAAGAGCATCACGATGATGCTTTAATGCTGAATTTAGAAATAAAAATTCAATCATTTGATTATAAAATATAAATGAATATCCTATTAGAAAATGCTTTGACTCTGAAGATATTATCTGCGAAAAGTTAATCCAACTTCTAGTGATAAAGAGAACAATAATACAATTATTTCTAAAATGTTTCTACTCTACTTTTGGAGATTACTAATAAATCCCCTTATGAATAAAAAAATAACAATTAATTCCTTGATATGAAATCTCTTTAATTCTGATGGTATTATAGGTATCTTAAAGCGTATTTTCTGCTCCTATTACAACCGCACTCCTGGAGGACACGATCCACTACCTAACGAATATCTCAACCTATTAGTAACATTACTTTCAGATATCAGTACCAAATACCTATATCAATAAATATTTTACAAAAATAAAATCTTATGGAGTTTTAGGTAAACCTAATGTGGTAATATCTGGAGATAGTGGAAGCTGATTGTAGCAACGTTACTTACAGTTACCAGTAAAAAAATTCATCCTCTTTCGCAGTCTATCAGCACTCAATAAATATTTTAAAAAAATAAAATCTTATGGAGTTCTAGGTAAACCTTAAGTGGTAATATCTGGAGATAGTGGAAGCTGATTGCAGCAACGTTACTTACAGTTATCAGTAAAAAAATGCATCCTCTTTCGCAGTCTATCAGCACTCAATAAATATTTTACAAAAATAAAATCTTATGGAGTTCTAGGTAAACCTTAAGTGGTAATATCTGGAGATAGTGGAAGCTGATTGCAGCAACGTTACTTACAGTTATCAGTAAAAAAATGCATCCTCTTTCGCAGTCTATCAGCACTCAATAAATATTTTACAAAAATAAAATCTTATGGAGTTCTAGGTAAACCTTAAGTGGTAATATCTGGAGATAGTGGAAGCTGATTGCAGCAACGTTACTTACAGTTACCAGTAAAAAAATGCATCCTCTTTCGCAGTCTATCAGCACTCAATAAATATTTTAAAAAAATAAAATCTTATGGAGTTCTAGGTAAACCTTAAGTGGTAATATCTGGAGATAGTGGAAGCTGATTGCAGCAACGTTACTTACAGTTATCAGTAAAAAAATGCATCCTCTTTCGCAGTCTATCAGCACTCAATAAATATTTTACAAAAATAAAATCTTATGGAGTTCTAGGTAAACCTTAAGTGGTAATATCTGGAGATAGTGGAAGCTGATTGCAGCAACGTTACTTACAGTTATCAGTAAAAAAATGCATCCTCTTTCGCAGTCTATCAGCACTCAATAAATATTTTACAAAAATAAAATCTTATGGAGTTCTAGGTAAACCTTAAGTGGTAATATCTGGAGATAGTGGAAGCTGATTGCAGCAACGTTACTTACAGTTATCAGTAAAAAAATGCATCCTCTTTCGCAGTCTATCAGCACTCAATAAATATTTAAAAAAAATAAAATCTTATGGAGTTCTAGGTAAACCTTAAGTGGTAATATCTGGAGATAGTGGAAGCTGATTGTAGCAACGTTACTTACAGTGACCAGTAAAAAAATCCATTCTCTTTCGCAGGCTACCAGCACTGACGAAGTCTCGTGGGACGACATGCACGACAACATTCTAGAGATTGTCTCTCTCCTCAGAGACCTGGCCGACGTCCGCAAAGCCGATATCTCCTCCTTCCCACCACTCACCAAATGGCAGAAGATGGCCACAGACATCCACTCCCAGGCCATGAATCCCTCAGTCATACTCTACATCTTCAACAACAAACTCTTCTTCGGATTCTGCAAGGGATCGCTGTCCGTGCCACTCTCCCTGAAGAACCATATCGCCGAAGACAAAGCGGCTGACCTATTCCGAGTGCTGTGTTCCATGAGCAATCCGAATTTCGCCAGAAGGCTGGTTGTGCAAGTCACCGAGATCTTGCAAAATGGCGGAGTGGATGGACCTAGTGTAAAAGACGGGTTAGGATTGGCGACGCAGGTGTGGAAGGGGCTTGTTGGTATGCCGGAAGTAAATGAGATTTCGAAGGTGGTTCTTGATTTGGATTTGAGCAGTGGCGGATCTTCTTTGGATGGATCTAATATGGGATCGGGAAGATTTAGGAAAAGGTAAGATAATTTTTTTATATTCATTTCTCCATAGAAATATCTTACGTCCAAACAGGATTCTGACCTGGTCATTCTTGGTCGTTGGATGGTAAATCCTCCGTGATCTCTACGATAAGAACCTAATTTACTTCAGGATTACACTGAGAGTCTAGGTATGAACTGCTTACTACCTGTCCATCAGGACAATAATTTCAACAAGATAGTCTGGTTGGTGGTAATTTTTAGGAATAGGAGTTATTAATTTTTAATAGTCCATGCAGAAAATTGTGGTCCAAAACCGATAAAGTAAATGTCTTGCTCTTGAATGTCTCTGAGGAAATCGGAGCAGATGTATCCATGGTAGCAAATAAACGCTAGACAAGCTGACGGAAGTATTTAAAGCTTTGCGGATACGGTGGCTGAGCTCAACAAAAGGTGGTTGTCAGAAAATGCGTTTGAAAAAGTAATCCATGTATTGATTTTCCTATGCTTAGTATCATTCTCTGAGTATTTGGGGAGGGAAAGAAGGCTGAACTCAACATTAAAAATATACCTATAGAAACTCTGAAGGGTTTACCCCCTTCTTATTTGCAACGCCGCCAATTCTTGTGATAGGCAAACAATGCCCACTCTAGAAAACTATCAAATCATAACATCTCAATCCCAAGTTCAGTAAAAGGAAGATAGCTTACCTACTGATCCGGATACTGTAATTTCTAATTAAAAGAAGCACTTTTTTTTCTAACGAATAACAAGTTTTCCAAAAAGTTCATTGATGTTGATATCCAGCGAAACGTACCTTTGACATTGAGAATAAGTTTTACCAGCACTTCGAGCAAACTACTTGTTTCTAAATATCACTCATACCATTAATTCTTTACTTAAACAAAACAAAACAAAAAAGTCAGTAGTCAAATCACTGAAAATGAAATGAGTTTATATTTTTCACTAACTTTTTTTTTTCCTACCCAGGATCATGAACGCTACCGAAAGGGTATTTGATATCGTGGACAGCGCATCAGAAGGAAGGCTTTCAGCTGCGATTCTGGGAAGCTCCATCCCAGAAGTTCTAGAAGACATTTCCTCGTTTATCTTTCAGTCAGGTGATAATAAAATAATTTCAAATTACTCTATTTCATTGTTTATCTGATCTCTTATGTGCTTGATTTTTGTTAAAATTAACAATGTTTCGGATAGTTTGTGATTCATACAAATTAATTTTGTGACTTTTTCTTAACTTGAAATTGATATTGTTGGACATTTCGCACTTGTAATGTTTATTGAATTTATAAAGCTTTAAAATCATATAAACTGATATTTTTCTTGTCATGGGCGCCATCAGAGAAGGCCGCAAATGTGCACTTGCACCTCCCTGACTTTTAAAAATTGAAAATAAAGTGGGTAAATGTAGTAAAATTCGCAAAAATTTATGCTTAACTATAAATTAACTTTTCTGTAAGAAATGCAATTATAATTTTTTTGAAAAATTACAGTTTGAAGACAAACTTTCACAGCTTTGGACCCCTCCGCATCCCCTTCTCCCCATACATGATCCATGGTTCTTGTCAATGAACAATAAATATGTCATCTTTTCTAATAATGCACTTTAAAATAAGTATTTTGTAACTGTAGTATATCTGTTTTACAAGTTATCATATCTGTTATTAGCTAAGTTGTTAAAATTAATATACATACATTTATTCTGCAGTCATAAGTTAAAAATCCCTACATCAAAAAAAAATAAAAAAATAATAATAATAATAATAATTCATATTTAGACGCTTTTTGATGTCCTTTCAAATAATTACTTTTTTCATTTTTGTATATGTTTGTATGACCTAAGAACTTAAGCCATTCAATGAAATAAAAAGATTATTTTCAATGGATTAATCAAAAAATGTCGAAATTTGCTTTTTTTTTTTAAGGATTTAAAGCGTTTTAACTACTGTATTGTTGAGAAGATAAAAAATATGTTTTTGCACCAAAAATAGCATAAGTGTCAGATAAGTTTACATTTTTGACAGAGTTTATACAGTGACATCTTTTTAATTTAGTTTACTTATGTTTTTGTAATAAAAAAAATCACTTTCAAATTTCGGCTTAGTATGTGTTTGAAGAATAGATTGCTTTATTGAAGTTTAGTTAATTAGTTATCTGCTGCAATGTGTTATGAACCTTTTTTTATAGATTATCGAAGTTCCAACTTTATTCATTGTTATTGAAGAAGGCAGTTAACTTTTAAATATTTTTTTTATTCCACTGATTTTTTTCTGAAAGAGCTTTTTTGAACTAAGTAATGAGGAAAGTAGGCTTTTACCAGATATTGTTTTTAAGATTTTATTGCAGTAATAAAAAAAATAAAAAAAAAAATTTTTAAAAAATTAACCTCAATACATAAAATAACTTTCTGTGCATTATCTAAAAGTATAGCATTTAAAATGTACAAGTTTGAGCTTTTTAAATACTTTACATTAACTTTGACTTTGTTTGTGAAGAGCTAAATCTTTGGGATAATTAACCCACTTGCTGTCATCCGATGGAGATGAAACTTGGCAGATAGATTCGTCGTCTCTACTATGACAATGCATTTTATTTGATTTTAAAGGTAAAAAAATTTAGTCTGTGGCAAGGAATGGATGTTTTCTTGTAGTGGTCAAGCACTATAAAAACTCGATTTTAACTCTAAATCGCTTAAATAAGCTGCAATTGCATATAAAAATTGATAATGCATATAAAAGATTTATAATAAAAAAATAGTTTGTTAGGTTT
The DNA here is from genome assembly GCA_963978545.1 of Linyphia triangularis. NCBI lineage: Eukaryota > Metazoa > Arthropoda > Arachnida > Araneae > Linyphiidae > Linyphia > Linyphia triangularis. The sequence continues at coordinate 85,992,984 of OZ021726.1, forward strand.
TTTTTCAGCACTTGTTACATGGGCTCTTGGAGCCGACTTGGACCCATAATGATAAAGTGATGCATGACGTTCCTGATACTGGTTTATTCAAATGACCGACGTAGTTCTTAGTATCTCGTGGATGCCTTAAGAGGTTGGTTGGTTGTTCTCAGATTATCTGGCGCCATCAGCAACACGAGGGCTATAATGCGCCGAAACATTCGTCATTAGACATGCCAACATACATTTACAAACACCCATGCCTAACACGGGACTCGGAACCCGCAACCTCGCGGGATGCCTTAAGAGGAAGTCCTAGTAAGGATCATTCCCTTTACCCGCTATGTTATAATCTTCTAGCCCAGTGCATTTAGAAACTACTTTCTATGAAACATTGACATTTGGTGATTAGGTACGAAAATGATCACTTAATGAAATGACATAAATTATAAACTCGAAAAGAATCCTTTCGTCAGTGCATATACAGTGGCTCCACCTGGTTTTGTCTTTTAGTATTTTAATTTTCATTTATAATATTAATAAAAAAAAATAAAAAAAATCATTTATGATATTAATCTCATTAAATTAAAACAATTTGTGTCGTTTCATTAAGTGGTCTCTTTCGTACCTAATACTCACCAAATTTTAAGTTTCTATAGAAATTAGTTTCTAAATGCACTGAGCTAGAAGATATTAACAAAGCGAATATAGGGAATTAGCCTATCTATACTAAACTTCAACTTAAATTGACATCACTAGACGGTAGATAGTCACAGTGCACATAGGCAATTTATCCATTTTGGCTGCGTGAAAGCATAATGTTCGCCAGACCACAACCCTGTAGAGAACAAAAGGCTATAAGGTTTGGCGAGAATTATGTCTTCACTCCTCTAAAATGGATTAATTGCCTATGAGCACCGTGAAGATCTATCGTCTAGTGATGTCAAGTTAAGTTGGAGTTTACTATAGGGCTTCCCCTTAAGTACCACGTTGAATATTTCAATAAACTAGTAGCAGGAACGATATATATATCACTTTATCATTCTGTGTTTAAGTAAGTTCCTAGCTAACCCAGATATAGGGTATTATAACGCAGAACCTGGGAAACCTGGTTATCAGGGAGCTTTCAGATTGCGGGAAAAATTAGGAACATTTCAGGGATTTTTTTTTTTTTTAATTTCGCGAAAATCAGGGACATTTTCTATTGTCTTGAAGGTACGTTTACCCGCACATCCGTATTTTGGAGCCATTTTCTCGAAGAATTGTTGTCGTAATCATTAGAAGTTTAATGTCACGGAATAATTTAAACTTTTCATTACCGCCAAAGCTGTTTTTTTTTTTTTTTTAAATTGGCATATTGTCTCTTTAACATACATTTTCTTTTTGATCAGGGTGTTTACACAACTGGAAAAGTTGGGAAAATTTGAAAATAAAAGTTTGCCGTAAAATTACTTTTTTCCCTGAATTTTGTGATCACCTTGTACAAAAGGATTAATCTTACAACCAAATGTCTATCAAACTTATTAAATATTATTATAATATATATTATTTATATATGTATATATTTATAAAATTATATATATATATATATATATATATATATATATATATATATATATATATATATATATATATATATATATATATATATATATATATATATATATATATATATATATATATATATATATATATACATATATATATATATATATATATACATACATATATATATATACATACATATATATATATACATACACATATATATATATATATACATATATATATATATACATATATATATATATACATATATATATATATATATATATACATATATATATATACATATATATATATATACATATATATATATACATATATATATATATACATATATATATATATATATATATATATATATATATATATATATATATATATATATATATATATATATATATATATATATATACATATATATATATATACATATATATATATATACATATATATATATATACATATATATATATATACATATATATATATATATACATATATATATATATACATATATATATATATACATATATATATATATATATATATATATATATACATATATATATATATATATATATATATATATATATATATATATATATATATATATATATATACATATATATACATATACATATATATACATATATATATACATATATATATATATACATATACATATATATACATATATATATATATATATATATATATATATATATATATATATATATATATATATATATATATATATATATATATATATATATATATATATATATATATATATATACTAGCTGAATACCCGTGCTGCGCTACGAAATTTTACCATTAGCATTTTAGCGATCAAAAGACATTCATGTATTCTACACTTCAGACGTTTGCTCCCTTTTCGATCCCGACAAATTGATTTATCAAAATAGGAACTTTCCTTTGTTGACATTTTAAACGAACTTTATAATTGTGAATAGTAAACTGGAATAGTTTATTGTGTTTATGTTTGCTCTTAGTTCTAAATTTCAAAGTAGTAGCTGTATTGGAATTAAGTTAATTAGACATTAAGTTAATCCTCGTATAGTTTCAATGTTGCGTCGTCTTTTCATCCCTTAAAAATTCGTTAATCGATATTGGAATGACTTATTTTTTTAACATTTGCAAAAAAATATCAGAAAAATGACTACATTGGAAGAGGAACATTCGGATATCCCTCGTTTGGAACATTTAACCCCTTTTCGACCACTTAAAGTGTGTTAATCGAGATCGGAATAGTTTACTTTTTCTATTTTTACCATTGTTGATATTTGTGCCGATTTTCAGAGTTGTGACTATGTGGGAAGTAGGATTTTCGAATGTCCCCCGTTTGGAACGTTTAACCCCTTTTCGACCCCTTAAAGTGGGTTAATCGAGATCGGAATAGTTTACTTTTTCTATTTTTACCATTGTTGATATTTGTGCCGATTTTCAGAGTTGTGACTATGTGGAAAGTAGGATTTTCGAATGTCCCCCGTTTGGAACGTTTAACCCCTTTTCGACCCCTTAAAGTGTGTTAATCGAGATCGGAATAGTTTACTTTTTCTATTTTTACCATTGTTGATATTTGTGCCGATTTTCAGAGTTGTGACTATGTGGGAAGTAGGATTTTCGAATGTCCCCCGTTTGGAACGTTTGACCCCTTTTCGACCCCTTAAAGTGTCTTAATCGAGATCGGAATAGTTTACTTTTTCTATTTTT